>CAJNIZ010021213.1:64071-75919 GCA_905231905.1 Symbiodinium pilosum
AAACCCTTAACCCTTAACCCTAAGGCCCTTTAAGTTGCACAGCTGGACTTAGCTGAAGGGTCCAAAGCTCAGGGTTGAGGTTATAGGGTTCAGGGTTTTTTTAGGGTTTAGGGTTTAGGGCTTAGGGGATTAAGTTTTAGGGTTTAGGGTTGAGGGTTTGGGGTTCAGGGCTTAGGGTTTCCGTTCGAGGTTCTTGGGACGTCATCACTATTTGAAAGCTAGGTTGCTTTAAGGGGGGTTATATATATATAGGATTCAGGATTTAGGGCGTAGGGTTGACTCAATAATTACTTGCAACTAGGGTATAATCTACACAAGGCTGCAGAACAAACGAATAGTAGAGCGTCCCCCAAGTGCACTGCGGAACCCACTTCTCTCTATTTAGGCCCCTACACTTTGATCCACGCCGCCCCTAAATCCCAAGCATCCTCATGTATCCCTATTTAAGTTTATATGCCCCCCCTAAACCCTAAACCCTAAACCCTAGGGATCATGTATCCCTATTTAAGTTTATATTCCCCCCCTAAACCCTAAACCCGAAACCCTACACCCTAAACCCTAGATTTGCCTACACATAGAAGCCTTCCTGCAGGTTTTGGAGCGCTACGTGAGCTGCCGTCCGACCCAGGAGGCACCCTGCTAAGACGATGTCACCCAGGGAGACTTAGGGTTTAGGGTGTAGGGTTTAGGGTACAGAACATGGAAACTACTGTGCCATTTAGGCCTTTGGGTTAGGGGGACATAGCGAGGAATGTTACTGATCCTGGTGTGGTTTTGGCTAGGAAATGGACAAGAAAATAGACACTACTATGCTATTCAGGGTCTAGTGGTAAGTAGCTTAATATCGGGATCGCAAGGCTTGTTCCATGGCTTTGGGGGGGTTATACATATAATTACTAAGTCCTCCTAACGCTCCAAGCAAGTAGTTTTGCGGATTTCGGGCTTAGGCTTTTCAATGTTGGGGCAAGAAGTGGTGCAGGGTTCGGCGTTAAGGCGGTATCCATGTGAGGGCCAGGGCGATGGTGAGGAATGATGGCGACAGCGATGTAGCGAGAGCAGTCAGTAAGAGCAAAAGCAATTAGACTGGCCAAAAGCCTTGGTAGGGTTGAGGGTGTAGGGTTTAGGGTGTAGGGCTTAGGGTTTAGGGTGCAGTGTCTGAGAGTCTTGTAGCAGAGAGTCTCAGCTGTGTTTGCCCAAGCTCGGCAGCTCTGGGTGTGCTTGATGGTTTGAGGTTCTTGATATCCCTGTGATTCCATGTATATACATGTATATCACCATGTATCCCTGTGCATTCCTCTAGAATGATCTATAGCGGCTTTGAAGGGATCAAACACCTGCCCTGACCCCGAACCCTTAACCCTCCAAACCCTAAAACCTCTAAACCCTAAACCGTCTAAACCCTAAACCCTCAGGCCTAAACCCCAAACCCCGTGATCCGGTAGAGGTTCTCCGGGAGCGTTATGTGGGGAGAAGGTGCTTCTGGATAAAAGTCGCAGAAAGTACTGAGTTTCGCAGGAGATTGTGCATGCCCGTGTTTCTTTGTTGTAGTAACCTGCGATCATGACTGTACGGACTTTTGTCAAAATGTCCGCGCGTCACGTCGAACTTAGATGAGGTTGTTGAAGGTTTTCCAAGCCCAAATGTGCAAAACCCCGTGGTTTTTGCATGGTGCATCTCGTTACGGCTATGTCTCATGCGCATTTCATGCGACGGTGCGTGGTCGATTTGAGACCCTTCACGGAAATACTGCGTCTTACAGGTCAAAGAGGACCTCGCAGCCGGAGCAGAGCGGTGATCGTCAGCCTTTTGTCTGTGCTGGAACAGAAGCCGTATGTGAAATGCATTTCGTCCCATCCCACTACACACGGTGTTGTTGCTTCAGGGTTCCGGAAACGACATAGACTTCGTCCCACTGGGCACAGTGTTTCTGGTACTTGGGTGCACTTGTAATACGAGTGTTATTATGGCTTGGGCATGGATGGTCTGGTAATGGGATGCTCTTGAACAGGAACGTTACTAAGGTTTGAGCATGGCTGTTCTGGTAATGGGATACTCTCGAACATGAGCGCTATTATGGTTTAGGCATGGATGCTTTGGTCATCGGACGCTTTCGAACATGAATGCGGCGTTTTTTCATGAAGGTTCCCGAAATACTGCATTTTACAGGTTAAGATGGCTGTAGCTGAAACGAACGTAATAATTACCCACCTTGCCCGAGCCAAACTTGACGCGGTGCGGTCAATGAGAGCTGGGCTGTCTGAGAACCCTAGTCGTTGTGCGAACCCCAAACCCTCAGCCCCAAACCCTAAGCCCAAAACCCTAAACCCTAAGCCCCAAACCCGAAGCCCCAAAACCTAAGCCCCGAACCCTAAACCCTGATAGTTTAGACCCTAAACCCTCAACCCTAAATAGTAGTTTCCATTTGCTTTTCCATTATCCCAATATAACCCCAATATAACCCCCTTTAAGGAGTTTAATTGGTGGACACAGGCCTTCCTGCGGCTTTGCAAGTTCGAGGAGAAGCACCACAACTCAGCAGCTGCCTCAGGGTTAAGGCTTTGGGTTTAGGGTTTAGGGTTTAGGGTTTAGGGATCAGAGTTTATTGGGGTTTGATGTGTGGGGGTTTTCGAAACCCAGGGTCCCTTTGCATTAAAGACCATGGTTGAGGGTTTCCTTGGAGTGTCAGGGGACTGAGGAAGTAGGCTAAGACTGTGGAAGGCTGAAATTCCCCTGACCCTGCACCCTAGACCCTAAACCCTAGATCCTAAACCCTAAACCCTTGAATGCTCAAAAGTAGGTTTGGGCTTGGTGTATGGTCGAAGGTGGAGGCGAGTAATGTTGAGATGCCGTCCGCCAAGCTAGCGTGTAAACACGCAAGGGGCCCCGAAAGAATACTCTCCTTCTGAAAGGTGCCTATATGCTATAGTCTAAACTCCTGGTATTCTGCTTGATTCGCCCACCATACTCCCCATATAACCCCCTTTAAGGAGTTTAGAATATAGCCCATATGGGTTTTCATGTTAGCTCGGGGGAGGGAAGGTTGCAGCAGTTCGGGTTTTGCAATTTTCCGTTCCATATCCCAACATGGGCTTGCGATCACATGGGAGTTTCTCAGCATACTCTCCATAGTTGTTAAACTTACTCGTGGATAGTAGGGAGTAAGGAAATTCAATCCCTACTTAATCCCTTTTGCATCCGACCCAAACCCTAGATCCTAAATACTAGACCCTCAACCCTGAGCACACCACACAGTCAGTGCTGGGGCCTTGAATGCCATGTTCTTGCCTGTGAAGAGTTGTGAGGTTGCGAAGCTACGCCACGAGACACAGCAAGCTGTGGCCGCGCTCGCTCAGCAGTTGAGTGTCGTACGCAGCGAGACACGCAAGCACAACAAGCTGTACATGGCCTACGCAGCGAGACAGAGCAAGCTGTACGTGGCCTCAGCAAGATGTGAGTGGCCTACGCAAAGCAACTCAAACGGTTGTGGCCGCGCTCGAGCAGCGGTTTGTCGCGAGCGAACTCCAGAGACCTGGAGGAGACTCAAGATGCCGTCATCCGCACGTACAGGTACATGAAGGAGGACACAGCCTTCTTGAAGAGGCTTCGCGAGGCAGCCGAATGCACTGGCACTGGCAAGAAACAGCGCCTCAGCGCCTCCTCGACGGTGTCAACTGCTTAGGGACAATCGATCGACGGCTGCAGCTTTGAGGAGCCTGCTCTGGAAATTCCGGGCATGGACCTAGGCAAGGTGAACACGGGGACGATACCGAGGGCTATCTGCCAGGAAGCCGAATCTCAGCTCTAGGTTTAGGGTTAGGGGCTTAGGGTCTACAATTTATGGTTTGCCGTTTAGGGTCTAGGATTCAAGCAAGGGTTTAGGATTTGGGTTTATGCAGGGTTTAGATATTTTCCCAAATAATGGAGGATCAAATGGACAAGAACATGGAACATGAAATGGAAACTGGAAGTATGTTGGGGTTTCTCGGGATAATATGAATTATGATCAATACTGGCTTTATCGCCGGACCATTCACAGTGGACATAGCAAAGGGAACCCATGTCCGTTCATTATCCAGGAACATCTGGACTTTAACTGAATGTAGGGCTCCTGATATTGAGGGCTCTGCCGCTTTTGGGATGTGTAGCGGCCGAATGCAGCCCAAAGCCCAAGAACTACCAGTTTCTGCCCTGAAGCCGTAAAACCCTAAACCGATTCGATTTTTCATTTTCAAGGTCTCAAGTTTTCAGATTTCAGTAGAAATTTCATGTAGTGGGGGCCCTAGAGCTGAAGGTCTTTCGCGTGTAAGGCTGAGCCCCAAACTGTGATGACGTACGTTAGGCAGTTGAATAAGTTTGGGAGCTTTACGCGGCTCAGGCTTTAGGGCCCTAGGGAAGTGAATCCAAAATCCTAAGTCCTGATCAAGTACTTGTAGTTGGGTTTTTCAGTGCGGAAGTATTATTTCATATGCTAAGAAAATCCGACCTAAAGAGCGCAAGCTCGACACCTTTAAGCACCCCTGGGCTTTACCCTAAACCCTAAACGAATCCTTAAGCCATGAGCTGAAATAGCTACAGTACTTGGAGGGCCAGGGTGAATACAACCCAACTGGAACTTGTACTTATAACCCATGATTTTCATGTTGGGGGACTTTGGAGGCTTGTACTTGCTTTGCAACTACTCTTACTGTTATGACTAGGTTCCAACTACCCTGCACTCTCAATCCCACATATGCTTCTATACCCCTTATGGCGTTTCATAACCGGGCTATAATTTGGGTCATTCCCCCACCCAGTAACTGTCCTCAAAGGCGGCCTTATTAAGGGGCTATTATAACTCCTATTACCCCTTGTGGTAACTGTTACTGTAAGGGGGAATGACCCAAGCTAAAATGACTCTGAGCCACGTTAGCTGACAGCAGCCGAGGCTCGCGCACGCTCCGCTCCGCCGGCATGGGTTTAGGGTTTAAGGTTTATGGTTTAGGGTCTCAAGGTTTAAAGGTGTGTGCGCGTGTGTCTGTGTGGTTGGAGGGATATGTAGGAGGTGTATGAACCTAATTATTGGATTCAGGGTCTATGTTGATGGAAAATCGAGTGTTTATGCAGGAAGTATATATTGATTATTTGAAGGGGTTTGTTGTTTGAAAAAGCTGTAGGGCTAGGGTTTGGGGCTTACGGTTGCAGTTGGCTTGGGCTTTTGGTTGTGGTTTGTGCTTAGGGCTCAGGGTCTGGGACTCAGGCTTAGGGCTTGGGGCTTAGGGTCCAATTTTTTGGGGTCGACAGTTGGGCCGTTGGGGCTTAGATCCTGGATGATCGGGTAGGGTTCAAGGCTTAGGATTGGATGTTTAGACGTTCTTCAAACTGAGGGGGCTTCGAGGGACTCAGAGATAACGGGGCCTTCGCGGCGTAGCTGTTAAGGAACTTAAATCAAGTTACTATAATGAGGAAAGCTTTTTTTTATTTACTATGTACCCATTTTATGATAGCTTCGTTCAAGTTCCTTAACAGTTACCCAGATCAAACTCGATGGCTTTTTTTTTCGAATCCTGCACCAAACCCCAAGCACTACCATCAGTGCTGGCTCTTCACCAGTTGCGCCTATGCCCCATAATTTCGCCACCTGCCCCAATTGCTACCCCTTCCCCTAAACCCTGAAGGGTAGCTTCTATTTCATAATCTTTTTGTTTCTCCATTGGGTTCTCCAGTCCATTATTCCCACACATACCCCTATATACACGTGTGCCACCTGCCCCAATTACCGGGATGCTTCTGGGGGGCTCCAGGCATCCTCGACCGGCTACAGGGTTTAGGGTTTAGGGTTTAGGGACCTCAGAATGTTATTTACTCAGAGCATCATGGGAGTTAGTAGCTACTTCTAGCTTGGCTTTTACTCTTAAGTTGCTTCGTATAGGTTGTCCCAACTATTCAGAGTGATCAAACCCCAGTGAAAAGTAGCTACAACTTGCAAAGTCTCACGATCCTCCATGTGAGGTTTCAGCTATCAGGACCCAAGGCGGACCTGTAATTCTCAGATGCTTTGTTATAATCACGCGCTTTGGCCACCCAAACCCCTATAATAAGGACCTTATAGCTATCATATGACAATGATCAGCTTCTAGGTTCAGGGGAAACCCTAAACCCCTAAACCCAGGGAACCAGCATCTCCTTATTGTTATTACTATATTATTGTTATTATTACTATTCCTATTTTATTAGTGTTACTACTATTATTATTATTATTTTTATTTCTATTATTTTCTTCTTTGGGGAAGCAGCCGCTATCACCTTCAAGGTGCAATACGGTTTAGGGTTTAGGGTTTTTTGGGCTTAGGGTTTAGGGCTTAGGGGCTTTGGGATGTTTTGGGTGGTTTTCGATTCCTCAACTTATTGCAGGTTTTGGATGAATTGCTACAGAATGTTTGAGCAAGTTTTTATCCTAAGCCCTAAACCCTCGTTTTACATGATCCGCAGACCCTGGGAACCTTCCACCCTACAGGTGCCTATTTCTCGAGAAACAAGCCGTAGAAAACATTCGGCCTCTGGCTTAGTGCGGGGTCTAAAGACCCCTCAAAGCCTAAGCCCTAATAGTAGTTTCCGTTTTATTTTCCATTCTCCCAATATAACCCCAATAGAACCACATTATAACTCCAATATAACCCCAATATAGCCCTAATATGATCCCAATATAACCAAGCCTCCACTTTAAGAAGTACCTGGCTGTCTAAGATTGCAATACTGTTGATACTAGAAGTTCTGCATGACCAACTAAGACGGATAGCCCCGAGCCCTGAACCCTAAGCACGAATCTGAACCCTCAATGTCCAGCGGAACTTTCAGGTTTCGGGTTGCTGGCGTTCAGGGCTTTAAGGTTTAGGGTTGGGGGGTATGGTCCCCCTTAAGTGGACAGAATATGACTTTAGGTATATTATAGTAAGATCCTCATCGGCTCCACATTCTATCTACTTAAGAGGGACTATAGGGTTTAGGGTGCAGGACTGCGGAATGCCTAAAGCTCAGCGTTGGAAGGTTTAGCGGATGAGGAGAACCGCAGATTCCCTGAAAGTGAGATGGGGCGTCTTCTGCCCAAAAGCCCCCGGGTAGGGTTAAGGAAGGAAGCATCAAGGAAACCACATATTGGGGGCCCCATATTATTAGACATTAGGTGGACCCCCCACCCTGTAATAATGACTATAAGGGACGCAAGTAACTATATTAGGGGTCCTCTTTTATTCCTTTTATACCACTATTACAGGGTGGGGGGTCCTCCTAAATTAGACACTATGAAACCTAGTGGAGTTCAGGGAGGCCTGCAGGAGGTCTTAGGAGTCCTGGAAGGATTCCTTAATAAGGCCCGAGCCTGGAAATTCATCTGGGTTGCTGTTAAGGAACTTAATTTAAGTTACCGTTATATATAGTGATTAATAGGGTTTCCCATTAGCAACCTAAATTAAGTTCCTTAACAGCAACCCAGTCATTTTCTGAAGAACTTCCTTAGCTCCAAGCCCTACACCCTAAACTAAACCCCAAACAGCATGCCAGGGCTTCGAAAAAGCTGTTGAGCTCTTGGGCAATGAGCTGGATGAGAAGTCAGGGCCTTTACATGGGGAAGACATCATAGAAACCATATATTGAAACAAAGAAGCAACCAATGGTGAAATGAGGAGATTACTGAGAAAGCTTCAGGTTATAGGTAGAGGAAGCCCCAAAGTATAAGCTACAACCAATAGTGGAGAATCAGGTGGACAAGCAAGTGGAAAATGAAACGGAAACCTGGATCATGTACTGGTTTCTCGGATTTTGGGCTAGGTAGAGAAAGCCCAAGTTATAGCCAGGTCATGTACTACAACGTCTCATAGCTCAGTATGTTTCCTTTGGTAGTGCCCTCACGCAGTGGCAGTTTGATAACAGTTGCAAGTTATAGAAAGCCATGAACAGGGCTCCTGTTATGCACTGCTACTGGTTGGAGGCATTATTAAACACTGGTTGGAGGCACTACGCAAGTGTTTCACAACATACCTTGGGTATTGCCCCCACTGATAATCGACATAATATGAATATCTATAGAAGTGAATCTGACCCCTAGTATAGCCTGGTACTGTGTGGGGGAAGTACACAAAATAGCCCTACACCCTAAACCCCTAGTTGAGAGATAAGTAGCAGGTCCAGGACGCTGCAGGACGCTGTGAGTTTTTTTTTGCCTTTCCTGTACCTTGTAGGATTTAGGGTACTTAATTGAGATTTAGGGTGTAGGGTTTAGGGTTTTGGGTTTGGGAATTCGCGTTTGGGGTTTGGACGCAATTTGGCATGTGCAACCTTTAAAAAATTTAAACCACCCTAAATCCTAAACTCCCTGCAATATGACAGGGCCCTTGGCATGGGACCCCTAAAGACTTGACTTGCAATTGTGGAACGGACACACATTTCTTAGAACAGTACCTGAAATCCCTCCAGACTCTCCTTATACATATATCTATATATCGTCCCCTTAAGTAAATAGAATATGGCTTTGGGTATATTATAATAAGATCCCCGTATACCCCATATTCTTTAGCTACTTAAGGGGGATTATGCCCTAAACCCTAAACCCTATACCCTAACCATAAACCCTATATTCTACTTGAGGGGGACTATTTTGGTCCTTATTTATATCCCTTGGTTTCGGGCCCACATTCTACGAAAGTTCCATTTCTAGAAGCGGCATGCTCAAAAGAAGCTTGGGGTTTAGGGTTTAGGGTTTAGGAAGCTTGCCCAGGGTTTCTAGGTAACGCGGTAACCCAGTAGTACCCCTTTTCCCTTTCTATTTGGGTGTCTCCTTATTAAAATTGGATATCAGGAAAAAGGGTACCCTTATTATGAAGGGGTTACTGGGGAACCTAGGTTTAGGGTGTTTGCCGGGTCCTATGAGGCCGAAGGGCCGCAAATTCTCCCTACATAGCAAACGAAACAACCCCTCCCCCAGAAAAATTCAAGGTGTCCCCGGATATACAGGGTGTCTTAAATTCCGAGACCCCCCCAACCAAATCCTAACACCGGCCTGTGCTCAGGTTTTATATCAAGTTTGCTCAATTTGAGCAGAGGCAAAGGGAGATGGAACGGGCCCAGGCACGATTCAAGCGAGATTGCCCGGATTTGATCTGGTATGGTTTCTGTTTTGGTCCCTAGCATAACACAGCCACTTTATGTCAGGGGTGTCCTCCCCCCCAAAATAGACAACCATCCATATGCTGTCTTGCTTGGGCTTTTGAGCTTGATGTTTGGCGTCTGCTGGTTGGGAGTTTGTACCTGTACATGTTGTTTAGTTGGGCTGTTTTGTGTTTCTACTCTAAACCCTAAACCCGCGATGTGTTGTTTGAGGTGGGAGACGCAAATGCGGCCATGGAAAGGTTGCCACTATTGTACGTTTCGCGTTTGGGGGCGATGGGAGTGGGGTCGGGGGGAAGGGGGGGAGGAGGGTATTGCTAAACCCTAAACCCTAAACATTGGATACATGCGGCTTTGGGGAGGGATGCTGCGCTGGACAATGTTTTGAGGAAGCAGGGCATTTTTTGACAATTTTTTGGGCAGTTTTGTTTCATTTGATTAGTTGTTCCTTTTGTAGGTAGACGAACATGCATGACCAATTTTGTTCGTTTCGCTGTGGTCTTAGCACAATTTGAGATGTTTTTGTGGATGCCCAAATACGGGTTCAACAATTGCCCTTTCAACAGCTTGTGTGGGAAGTATAGGAGTTCAAAGTTTCAAGGGTTAATATAGGGGCCTAAATGATTACCAATATTATGGTTCCATATTCCTTATATAGTTATAGTCTATGGTAACTCATACGGACCTCAAAATTATATTCGCAATTATTTAGGCCCCTGTAGTATGCTTGCAGGAATGCTTTGCATGAGTATGGTTCTCAGCAGACCAACAGGATCATACGCAATCATGCCCAAAGTAAGCCCAGTTCTTTGCAGTTTGCACATCCAGTGAACTTCCAAGTAAATACACCCCAAACCCTGAAGCCTGTGCATCCCCGTATATCCCTGTCTCTTGAGTATGGAGTGTGCAGGCCATCTACAAGCTGGCTTTGGACGTGCTGCCCAAAGGTGGACAGGGTTCAGCAAAAGGAGAAGGATTATGATGGGAGGTTCCAAAGCTATAATCCCTCAATGTGAGTACTCCTAAGAGAGGGGAAGTAGTACTAACAGCAGCTCTACTGACGGAATGACCAGTAGCCGGCGAAGGAAGAGAAAGTGGGGTTGATAGGAGGAACACCAACAGCTGGATGTTGGGGTCTTATTGTATGACTAAAGTTTACTGGAGTAGTTTCCATTTTAGTTTCCATTCTCCCAATATAACCCCGATATCTACCCCATAATCCCTACATAAACCCTAGATAACTTCCATAACCCAAGTAGTTTCCATTTTCTTCTGCATTATCCCAATATAACCCCAATGTACTGTGGAACTTGCACCTGCAAAGGCATTGTCACCGACACAGTCGTTGTCCTAGTTGTGGGGATACGGAATAAAGGAATAGGATCCCAATCCTTGAATAGGATCCCAATCCTTATAGAATGTATTCCCTTATTCCTTACTAGCCCCCAGTAAGACAAACAAACACACCTAAACCCTCGGGTTTAGGGTTTAGGGAGGAGTAGCGATAAGAGGTATAGCGGGAGGAGGGCAAGGATGAGCCGGAGCATAGCAGCGCTAGCAGCCCTCATAGCCATGGCATCAGCACATAGCTCTATTAAGAACATACGGGAAGTTACCTAGGTACCCCACTAGTACCCTTTTTGCCTTTTTATTTGGGTGTCTCCTTACTAAAGCTGAATATTAGGAAAAGGGGTTCCCTTATTATTAAGGGGTTACTGGGGAACCTAGTTACAAGGAGACACCGTTGCGCCTTGTGCAGACGTGCTGCAAACAACTGTAATGACGTTAATGGTAGTCGTCGTAGGAATATCGATGGAAATCTTGATCGTGATAGTCATAGGAATTCTTCAAGTACCCTAAACCCTAAACCCGAAATAAGAATTCTGTAAATACTAGTAATAGTAAACGTCTCTGAAGTCTGAAGCCCAAACCCCAAATCCTTTTCAGGCCCAGCTCTCTGCTTAAAATGCCTAAAATTAAAGGCGCTGAAGCTTAAGCCTTGCCCCCCAAACCCTAACCCCCCACATGGGCCATAGTCTAAACTCCTTCAAGGGGGGTCGGGTTATTAAGGGGGATACTAGGAGTTTAGACAGTGGCTCACATCCTCTCGAGCTCTCGAAGCCTCCTAACCTTGTCTTGGAGCTCTTCTAACCATGATCGGTGCCCATCAGCTTTCCACAGCTGGCTTGCTGTTAAGGAACTTAGATTAAGTTACTATAAAAAGGAAACCCTATTATTCACTATATGCCCATAGTATGGTAACTTAATTTGATTCCTTAATAGCAGCCCAGAAAATGCACCAGGTGCCAGTGATGACCTGTATCGTGCCTATGTCTCGTTTGAGAAGCAGCATGGCGACCGGGATGCTATAGAGGAGGCACCGCAACGCTTTGAGGGCTTAGGGCAGCTTATATTTAGGGTTTAGGGACGGAGGAGGGTTTGGAGTTCGGGTTTGGGGTTCAGGGGCTAGGCTTGAGGGTATAGAGATTCCCTACACCCTAAACCCTAAATCCTAAACCCCTAAACCCTGAACCCTAAGCCCTAAACCCCTAAACCCTAAATCCATAGGGGAGCTGGGTTTTCACAAGCGTTTTTGAGAGCCTTTGTACGGGGGGACATTAAAGACTCCCTCAGACCAGTCCGTGCTCAGGGCTCGGTGCTGTGAACCCAAGCAGGTAGGGCTCATAGGGTTCAAGGGTTTTGGGTTTTG
>CAJNIZ010021224.1:0-58453 GCA_905231905.1 Symbiodinium pilosum
GGCAACAACTTCGATGCGGCGGTCGGCTGAAACCGGCACATCTATATTCATGTCAGCCAAACGGACATTGCGGGCGACCCGGGCACCGGCTTCCTGGCACACGCGCGCGACAGCCCTCTCAAGAGGCAGCGCGCGTGATGCAAGCACCCCTGACGTGGCACATGCAGCCCTGTGGTCGCCGAGCGGATCAAGGTGGCCGCGGCAAGCACATGTGCGGGGCGCGACTGGGAGCGGAAGCCGCAGCCGGCGGAGCAGCAAGACGCGGAAGTGCGCAGAAGGCACCGACCTACAGGTGCTGTGATGCCGATGTTTCCCTTCAAGCCCTTGGCATGGAAGGGATCCCTCATTTTCGCGGGGAACGATCCCCCGCATTGCTTGAAGGCAGTTGCGGCCAATGCGCGCAGAGGGCAACGTGTTATTCACTGGTGTAGAAATGTTCTTTGGGTCTGCTTGGCTCCTTTGCGGGCCGAGGGACTGACCGTGGCCGCCTATGTAGGAAAGGATGGCCAATCGGATTCTCAGGGCGCTCAAGTCTTGTGCTCCAGCAGGGCGGATCGCCTGCACTGGGACGGGCTTGGTGTGACATTGTGGCAATTCACGACCACCTTGATCATCGGAAGCTTCACTGCCAGCGATTTGTTTCAGCCCGAGGAGCTCTTCCCGAATTTGATGACAGGCGGGACATTTTCTGCCAGGCCCGTCATGTGAGGATGAATCCTGCATAACCCAGCGTGTTTGCGTGCAGGTTACTTCATCGTCTTGCTCTCGGTCGCCTCTGCGTTCGGCTTGCGTGGCAATTGCTGGGATGAGAGAGTTATGGCCAGAGTGACTTGCAAGAACCTGGCCTATTTGGCAGCTCACGGTGCCGTGCGTGTCTGGCACTGGCCCGGGGGGCACTTCGAGTTGAAATACACCATGGAAAGAGCAGCCGAATTGCATTTTTCCAGCTTCAAACGGGGCGCAAAAGGAGCTCCAACATTGGCGCACGGAGTGCTGGGCACGGTGCGCACGCACCTGGAGAATTTCCACAGAGAGGTGGAGGCGCAGCACGGCGCATCATGGCAGGGCTTGTCTGCGCAGCAAGCCCAAACCCTGGCCAAATCTGCTTTGCGTTCCGCGCTTTCGCTATTCACCCATTGCATGCAGTCTGAGCATGACAGAGGACTATGCGCTCTCGATGTTGCGCGATTGGTGGGATGCCTATGGTCGAGACTGGCTGCCGCTTGACCGCAGATACTTAGTGATAGGATCCCAGTGTCGCCTGCTGCATGTGCAAGCTGTTGCGTACAGCTTCCGAGGACTGAGGTCGCTGAACATGAGCAGGATGATGTCGAAAACGAATCTGATGATGACCTGCCGGAAGTGGCCCCTGCGGACCCGACGAAAATGGAGGAGGTTATCGCAAACATGGAAGGCGAGCAGGTGGTGCGGGCGGAAATTGCGAGCGTGATGTCGGATGCCATGGGGGTGGACAGCGAAAAGCAGCAGAAACTGCCTTCCACAGCGGGGACATGCAAGCAGCAGCAGGATGCCATTGGGAAACACCCACTCACTTTGCAGGCCATCCTGGCCAAGATGGAGCCTGACTTGGATACCCCTCCGCCGCCTAAGGAAGACAGCGAGGCGAAAGTGGTGCTCCGTGCCAAAAAGCTGCACAAACCGCTAGCAGAGTTTGTGCGAGCTGTGCGGGCACGCGAGAACTTCGTTCCAAAAGCTTCTGTTCAGTGCGACGATGGCGAGCCAGCAAACAAGCACAATCGAATGGAACAGAAATTGGCTGTCGCTCGGCAGGAATTTCAGATCAGCGCTGTCAGGCGAACGCGGTTTCAGATGTGGGCAGGCTTCGCGGAGAAGTGTGTTCAGATAGTGAAGCCACCAGAAGCGAATGCGACACCAGTTGCCGTCGCTCCAAGCGACTTCCGGCCAAGTTGCTTGAAGGCGGACGCAGCAGAAGGCCCCGGAGAGCGAGTCTATCAGGTGCTCATCGCACGCAGCTGCGTTGACGAGGGGATTCGCTTGGTGGTCGTGGAGTCTGTCTTTCGTGGAGCGCTAGCCCAGCAGAAGAGCACGCGGGCAAGCAGAGTGACCAAACCCCATGCTGAATCCCTGCCGCAGTGCTCGCCCCGACGGACACAGAGCGGCACTTCTACACCTGCAACGCTTCCACGATGATGATCTTGGACACTTCCGGCACGGAGTCCCAGATCTTGTGTGAGATTGCGGCGTCCCAGGTTTCTGTTCAGTACAATGAGGCATCCATGTGCTTGTTTGTACGTTTGCGTGAGCCAGCCATGAAAGCTTTTCTTCAATTGCGGAAGAAAGTTTCGGATGTGGATGCAGAAATGCCTGCGCTGCCACAGTCCAGACAGGTCGAGGCTCTCCTGAACAAGAGTTTCACTGCCTTCTCTTTCCCAAACGGCAACAAGGGCCGGCAGAACATGAAACACTACTCCTCGGTAATGCGATACAGATTTGAAACTCTTCGTGGGCTTGCTTTGGTCACCGAAGCTGGCAAGACCAGCATCCCTGGTGAAATGTGGGCCGACATTCTTGCAAAGGGTCCTGAGTACCTGACATCTTTGTGTAAGAGCAAGCCCGAATTTTCCACTACAGTCTTCCTAAAGCTGCGGGACGCAGTGCCTGTGGAAGCCAATGGCTTGAAGAAGTTTCAGGCCTTGTTGCGGGACATAGTGCAATCCGGGCCAGCGGTGTTGCCAGGACTTGTCTGATCTCTCGAACGGGGTGTGCATGAAAAAAGGTGAGACGCGCTCTGCAGTGCCATTTCTTGTTGCAATCACAGTTGCAGGTTCAATCGCACGACTGTCTCAGAATCTTCCACCCAATACGCCCGAAACACACCGCACATGGCTTCGATACATGGCCACCCAAACCCACATTCTCGAGCCGAAATGGGGGGTTTGGGCGAGTGCCGAAAAATGATTGCGGTGGGGGGGTTAGCCGGACAAGGCCAGAAATGATTGCAGGGGGGAGGGTTTAGGGTGGAAATGATTGCAAAGGGGGGGGTTTAATTCTCTCAATAAGGGGTGATCAAGTGCTGCTATGTTCCCAACTGCGTTCACCGTACATGATTTTCAAGGGTCGCAGCCGCGTGCTCTGACATACGAGAAACTGCCAAGAGCAACCTCGGAGATTGGGTGGGGTTCGCAAATAATCTGTGTTTCCCCGGAATAAAGGAGCCCGCGGCGGACATGTTGTGTGGAAATGGGTCAAAGAGATTTGGGGGGTTGGCCGGTTGCGTTTCCCCTGATCTAGGCGGGATGCACCCGAGCTTTATCCTCAATTGCCAATGCTGGGAATGCTCATGAGGGTTTCGGCTACATGCTTGCTATTTTTGCGTATCCATTTTTACCATCCTTTTTATCTCTTGCTTGTCAAGTTTTCAACTTGCGGCGCAAGGCGCTGCTATCGCTGCTTGAGCTCGTGACAAATTGTTTTGTGGTCATGCATGTTTTACCATGTTTGCTTTGCCTTGCTTGCATGTATGCCACAATGTTTCGGTAGCTTCGTTTCAAAATCAAACACGCATTCTCGAACAGCTCCCGAGCAAAAGGTGCGCTTGTTTTACTAGTGCTCTTGAAACAAGCGTAATAGACTTCGGTTGTACCTGTTGTCACGTATTCCGAGCGAGCGTAGTGTTCGAAAACATTGGTTTTACTTTCAGCACTGCGTGCATACCAACCAAATGGGCTACACAACAGATTTCAGTGATATCTTGTGGAACGTACAGTCGGACCCTGAGGTCGCAACAATTTTCCTGTTTTGCTTGCCCATACTGGGGAGGTAGAAAACGGGAAGTCGCAACAATCAGGTGCCCCCATTTGGGATTGCAGATTCTCGACTGTCATCCAAAAAATGAATCACACGTGCGCAGAGCCTCCACACGTCCCGCGTGGCCGGCATGCTCCCGGCTTTCGCCCCATGGTGGCAGGGGGCCGCCACTGCCCTTTTAGGTCAGTGCGTGATGTGCGCGCAGCCGTCGGCCATGTCCTTGCCCGAGTCGATGGTTTTTCCGCAGGGCGCTTGCAGCATTTCTTCGACTGGAGCTTCGGGCCAGCTCCTGAGGTCATGTTGCTGGCAGCTCGCGTGCGCGGAGTGGGACGCCCACAGGAAGGATACTATTTGCTGGGCCCTTTTTGCAGGGTGCTCCTCGCGCTTCTGCTGGGTGAAGCTGAGGCTGCCGCCCTCCAGCGCCTCCTGGATGGCCTACGAGCTCCCGAGTCGGCCGCTGCCCGTCCTGTTGCCGACGGTGAGCCGGGACCTGACGCCCCTGCATGCTCAAGTCCGGTCGACGGTGCTTGCGATCTTGACCGGCCTGGCATTGCTCATGCCACCGCAGCAGCTGCTGCACCAGACTCCCCCACGCTTCGCGAGGTCTGCCCTCCAGAATCACTTGATGCAGATACCGCAAGCCGCCATATTCAAAGGCTTTACCACGCTGCCAGCCCGGTGCCGCGATTGCAACCCGTGTGGGGCTCCCAGCTCCCGGAGGCGTCCCACACCTCTTGATACCGGTGATGTGCAGCAACCCGCACCACCACGAAATGCACATGGAGACGCATCTGACCTACATCTCGCCAACGTCGCCGGGTTTGCCGCAGCTTCGGAGGCGCGGGCGCGCGGACGCGGGCGCGCGGACGCGGGCGTCGGGGTGGCCGTGGCAGGGGCCGGGATGCTGCATGGGCTGAGCTGCGCTTCTCCCGCCTCGCCTGCTGCGCCCTGCCCTGAACCTGAAGGCCAGGAGGACAACAACCTGCCGCGGCGGGCATCCGCGTAGGACTGGCCTCCTTGGACGCCCAGCGCGTTCTCACGCTTCAAGGCGTCCCTGCTCGTCTCATGGGAGCGCTCCGCACTGCCTTCCGCACGGCCTTGGGGCTCATTCAGGGCCGACACCCGCCTCAGCAGGAGCTCCAAAGATGGAAGCTGTTCCTCCTCGCTTTTATACCATGCCGGCAGGGAGTCACGCATCCCGCCAAATGAGCTTGATCGCAGGTGCAAAGCATTCAATCGCGGTGAATGGCCGCAATTGCTCCAATGGCCGTTCGCAACGGCAACAGCCACAGAGCCGACACTGACGAGTTTCAAGCCCGAGTGGCTCGTGCAGCTGTCCTCGTTCACTTGGGGGAGCTTTCAGCTGCAGCAGGCCAGGAAAGCCGGCAGCGGCAGCAGGCAGGGCTCAGCAGGCCGGAAAAACGGGAATTCAGGCGGCAAGGGCTCATAAGGGAGAGCAGGGCGACGTGCAGGGTCCGTCAGTGCTTCGAGCGTAGTGTCAGTACCCGGCGCCAAGGGCGCGGCGACGAGCATTCGGGCTGGCGTGGAGCAGCTGCCAGGCCCTCCAGCACCACCTGCGCACACTTTTTGACGACGAGCTTGACAGCAAGCTCCTGCACAGCGCTGCCCAAGTGCTTGTGCAAGCAGACGTGCCAGGGCCGGCTCTTGCGGCATTGCGTGTTGGCAGGATGGTGGCTTTGCAAAAGCCAAATGGCAAGGGACATGACATAGCCCAAGGCGAGGGCGGCGAACAGGGAGATCCGCTAATGCCAGCTTTGCACGCAATTGCCCAGCAACCAGCCCTGCATGATGTTCAGGCGGCATTGTGTGAAGGCAGCTGCAACTCAAGCGTGAATGTCGATGGACATGCCCCGGCCATCAATGATGTCCTTGCTGACTCCACCGAGTTGCGGCCGCTCGCCAGCCGCATGCCGTGAGCAGCCTTTGGACTTTCGGGGCCGTGGCCCCACACCGTGTGATGGATTCTCGCGTGCTTTGGACTTGGGCATTAGCACTAGGACCGCGCGGAGCCTGGTGCAAAAAAGTCCGATCACAAAAAAACAGTTGGCTAGTGGGTCCCAAAACCTACCCCTGCTCAGCTCGGCGGCGAGAGGAATGCTGGCGCGACGATGCTGTGCACTTTGTGCAGGACATGTTCCATTCGAATTCCCGCGAATGCAGATTTACATGCCCCAGCCCTAGCTCGTTTTTTGAGAAATACAATCAGACCCTGACGTCATAACAGTTGCAGTGCGGGAACCGGTCCCCCGTTGAACCGCGCGTTACGGCTCCTCCCGGAAAATCATAACACTTTCCCGGTTCCGCGGTGAACCGCGTGGGTTCAGGCATGTAAAGCAAAGATGCGAAAAATCTTGTTTGCTGGGAGGCGCAGCAGCAGCAGCAGCAGCAGCAGCAGCAGCAGCAGCAGCAGCAGCAAGTCACAACAATTGCCTTCTTTCCTGGCATTAGGGTTGGTTGATGAAAATTCTTTTGGGAAATTACGCATCACCGGACGCAATTCCCCACGGAGACACTGTGTTTTGAAGAGCCGGACGGAAGGTGTAAGAATGCTGCTTGTGTGGCAGTGTTACGCCAACACTGCCGGTACATATCATATGCATTTTGGCCACCGTACATTAAGGAAACGCTGTGTTTTGAAGAGCCGGAAAAGGTGCGCAAACATGTCGCCCGCTAGGGGAGCCCGAAGGAAATCCCGTCGGTTGTAGGACTTTACAACAGGAGCGGTTTTGATTTCGCTATGGGATGCCACAGGGGACAGCTTGTATGCAATGGGGGATGGCAACGCTGGTGGGTCCCAAAATGTAATGCTAAAAAATCAAAAATGCATGTAGACGCTGTCTTCAACAACATTTTCCACAACGGGTTGAGCAGTGGCCCAGCCTAGTAAGATAATCTCACCTGTATTATCCATAGGGATGACTCGGGGAAGAGCTATTTTTCCATAGGGTCGACTCCGGGAAAAACTTGTTTTTATAGATATGATTTGGGGGGGCCGTCACGTTTCAATTGGCAAAGCTACCAAACCTCATGATATTCCCATCGAGGTGTTCAAGGCTTTGGCAGTGGAACCGGATTCAGCTTTGCAGCGGCTTCTTGATTTGTGCAATCATTGCTTGCAAAATGGGGTGATACCTGGCGATTGGGCCATGGCTTCCGCTGCAATGCTGTTTGAAAAAGGGGATCCTGCCGACCCCAACAATTATAGACCTATATGTCTTCAGAGCATCGCGTACAAATTGTTCGCTTCGCTTTTGAAACAACGGTTTTTGAATGCTGGCGTCGAAGCTAGGCTCTGGAAGTCCCAATTTGGTTTTCGAAGAGGACACGGTACTGAAGATGCAATTTTCGTGGCTCTGCGAAAAATCGAACAGGCCTGCGCAGAACGGAATGGCTCAATCCGGCTTTTGGCTCTGGACTGGAAAAAGGCCTTTGAATCTCCTTGATGCACTACGTCGTTCTGGTTTTCCTGACCGTTGTTTGCGCCTCATTGCATCTATGATGCGGCAACGTAGCTTCTACGTTGAGGATCAGGGAGCCAACTCCGATATCAAACCACAGCGATCTGGCATTTCACAAGGGTGCACCCTCAGCCCTCTGCTGTTTATCGTCACAATGACCGTGCTAATGCATGACGCCGTCTCAAATCTGGATGATGCTGCCTCCCGTGCTTATTCCCGCGGGGATCTTGCTGACATCGTGTACGCAGATGATACCTTCTTCTCGGTTCATCTGACCCCCACTTGCAGCAATTTCTTTCCAAGGTTGCTGATGCTGGTGATGTGTACGGAATGGAACTTCATTGGGATAAATTTCAACTGGTTGAAGTGCGATGCAGTGCTTCTATTTTCACTCCCACAGGCGAGCGCATCGCCCCCAAACCAGGTATTGACGGGTCTGTTCTCAGTGCTGATGGTCTCCCTGGGCACGAACTTGGACGCAGAATCGGAATGGCCAAATCCGATTTTCTCCAGTTGCAAGAGATTTGGAAACACTCATCGCTACACTGGACTCGGAAGGTTCGAATCTACAAGGCCCTGATCGAGTCAAAATTAATGTATAGTTTAAGTTGCCTATGCCTTTCAGCAGCTGAGCGTCGTCGTTTGGATGGGTTCCAAAACCGCTGTCTGCGCAGAATTTTGGGCATCACTCCTTCATTCATTTCGCGAGTTTCGAATGCACATGTTTTACAACGGGCCTCCTGCGTTGCCGCCACACAGATTCTTCTGCAACGCCAGCTGATACTGTTTGGGAAAGCTCTGAGGTTTCCGTACGACCATCGGATGCACAGCTCGTCCTTTATCCACGGAAGTTTGCAAGCAGCCACCAGCAAGTACGTTAGAAGGGTAGGGAGGCCAAGACGTGAATGGGTTACCGAGGTTAGGAACAAAGCCTTTCAAATTGTGAACGGTCACCGTGAGTTAGTCAGAATCCCCGAGTTTGGCGTGACACGGTTTGCCGTTTCTTTTCTGTCCACGCGCCGCCTGGCGTATGACTGACTGACTGACTTAGACTGTCACTTTTCAATACGGATGAGTTCGCGATTGTTCTCTGTTATTTCTTTTGTTTTTCCCTTTTTTCCGTTTGCTCGACGTGTTTCAGTCTGCGGGAGCGCTGGTGGCTCGGTCGCTCACCGGTGGGGGCAGGCAGGCGGCTGCTTCCGCGCGCGTCCCCCAAAAGTTTTCCCAAAGGCAGTTCGGCGCCGCTGCATGCATCGACCCCAGCCAGCGGCAGTTCCAGCAAAGAGTGGGCCAGTGCCCGCTGCATGGCGATGGCCAGCACGCCCGTCCACCAATAGAGAAAGGCCTGGCGGGCGGCTGTATTCACGCAATAGGGCAAAGAGTCGGGCCGCCATGCCTGGGGCACGTGTGTGGATGACCGGCAGTGTGTCCATCCAGGAGGGCCAATACGCCACATGCCAGTCGGCCACAGCTCGACGCAGCCCAAAACATGGCAGGCAGCAGTCCATCTGCAAAGCCGAGCAGCGTCACCAAGCAATGCGCGCTGGCATGAGGGCAGGCGGGAGAGCGCAAGGCAAATAGTTGGCGCGTGGGCATGCGCAATGCCGGAGCAGAAGCGATGCAGCTTGCAAGTTCTCAACGGCCGGGATCCGCTCAAGCAACCGGTCGGCTCGTGCCGGCGAGGGGCAGGCCAAGCAGGCTCGACGCGAACGCGCGAGCAGCTGCAAAGGACAGGATGGCCGACCAGCGGAGGGCGAAGGCAGAGGTTTCAAACATTGCAACCATGTTGGTTCAAGCTCGAGCACCCAGGGAGAACACGCATCCGGCTTGCGCAGGCTGAAGGTTACGGGTGATTGTGATTCCTTTTCCCCATTTTTTGTTGTACTTGGCCGACATGATGCGCTGGTCGCAGCAGCGCGGGAATTCCAAGCACCGGAGTTTTGGGCAGCGTTATTTGGGCGACATTTATGTTGTCACGATGCCTGCTAAGATTTTGTCCGGTCGTACTGGAGGACTGGCGGGGGCACCCCACGGAATTGCAGCATTTGCCAAAGTTGCACATAAACCTGCCGCACATTTACATGTTGACCCAGTGCTTGGTGTTTCCCATATGTGAGATGGCTTGGCCTGCTTTTTTTGTTTTATCATTGTTTTTTTTTGGCGGACTTTTACGTCTGCATGACCATGGTCCCAAGTCGGTCTTACTACAGTTCACTACGGTTCCTACGCCCGGAGTGGCAGCCGACAGCTGGACTCGGCACCCCGGCCGTCAAGCCTTCTTTTGTGAATGCGCCTTGGTTGTTGGAGCGTGTACCCGGCAATTCACCTGCCATGCGCGATCGTTAGCGCAAGAAAATAATGGTAGATGGTCGATATGGTCGTGTGGAAAAGCTTGGTCGCGTTCTGGAGGGCCAGAATGGTCAACGTCACGGAAACGTTGTTCATTGACGGATGTGGTGCTCATCTTGGAATGGAGTCTTGGTTGGCCGCCGAAACGCAAATTGCACAGATCCATTGCCTGGGGATATGTTGGTTGGTGATTCAGGCACATTCCAACGTTGATGAAGGAGCTCGAGGCGCTGAAGGACAATTGCAGAAAATTAAGTTTTTGCTTCTTTGAAAGGTCTCGTAACAAAAGTTTGGCATGGTTTTGTAATGACACACAGGCGTGCAACGCCTTTTTCGAATCACGGTATCCAGGAGTTTGATCCACAGGCGGTCGAGCGCGTGTTCATTTCGACTCGCGCGCTTCTCAGTTGGGATCTGTGGCGTTTACGTGCTGAAGATGACAAACCAATGCAACTACAAGTCTCGGCCTTTAGAATTCTTGATGCCCCGGGAGCATAGAGGTAAATATTGGCATAATACTTGGTTGTGAGCTTGTTCCTCCTCCCCCGCATTCTGCCCAACAGCAATAACAGTAGCCACCGCCGTAGACATTGGACAAAACTATCCATATTAACGCAGGTATCTGCACGTTTGATACGTTTACCGTCTTATCAGTCAACATCTTTGAAGAGGAAAGGGGAAGCATGGAACGTTTTACAATGAAGCCGTGGACGACCTAGGGGCCCATATCCTCTTGGACAGCCATCAGATAATCGATGGGATTCTGGAAGCGGAGCAGGGGTCAAATTCGATTGGCACCACGAGCCTTGTCAATCAGTTCTGTGGGATGAGCTGATGCCCATGATTTATTATGTGGTTAGATTTTGCAACACGTACTGCGCAACATGCACATCTTGCCATGTTGTGGAAAGCTTGAGGAAGCGTGGCATTGGTCCGTCTTATTCTTCGAAAGCCATCCGTGCGCTTGGCAAAAACATTCAACTTGATTCAAAATGTTCGCAGTTGTTGTACGGCCTTGCCAGGCAATGGTGTGCGCTTTGGAGATCTGCTGCTATGCTGCAGCATGTGTCGTTTCCTGCAAAGGTTATTTGTGAGAAGTTGCCGCAGGTTGCATTTTGATGAGTTTGAGCGCAAAGTTCGGGATCTCACTGCATCTCGGACGAACCCATTGTGCCGCATTGGTTTTAATGTTTGCAGCTAGTTGCGTAGGTTTGTCAGTTGTTGTGGATATCTGCTCAATACCATGGGTTCCACACCCGACACGTTGATCTTGCGGCAATTGGCTCATTTCTGTGAAGGCTGCCAGTGTTATTTGTCCATTCAGAGGGTAGCAAGTTCCAAGTCCTCGGGTGCCATGGCAAGCGGTGCCAGTCCGGCGGTCTCGTTGAGGATGCATTACATAACCGTGGCAGGCATTTGGATGCATGCGGCCCGTGCCCACGATCGCAGGACACTTTTGGCTAATGCCGGCATGTCCGTACCGCCAGATTTGTCCAAGGTGACATGAATGCACTGCTTTCTAAATACATGCCACAGTGTCTCACTGTCATGTTCAAGGTGCACAAGGTACTCCGACGCCTGATGCAGCAGGGGAAGATCCGCGCGCGAGAAGGCCGCCGGTGGGAGTGGGCAGCCGATGATTCCGAGTTACCCATGGCCACAAGGCTGCATCCAGTAGAAATTTTTGTGCGTGTGGTTGTGATTAGGACTTCAGCTTTGTCCGCGTGTTTGAGGTTCAGCAGCTTCTCCAAGCTGAATTGGGAAAATTGCCAAGCACCGATCCCCTCCCATTGCATGTAGCGCGGCTTGATGTTTGCACTTGTCAGCATACATTGAGGGACCTTCATTTAAGTGTAGCTTGCTGGCCTGCAAAAGGATGCCCATCAAGAGATGCCGGAGCCCGCGCAGCCAAAAGTCGAGAGATCCTTGAAGCGCAAGCGAGCGCCTGCGTCAGGCTGCATTGTTTCAATTTGGTGTTGTGCTTGATCGCATGATGCTTCGTGCGGTCCATGGCCAGTATGTAACCCATCATCATATGTGTTGTGCAAGCACTTCCTGCTGGCAACGGGATCTTTCTGGTTGGTGTCATTGGGGCTGCACCCTTCGAAGTTTCGTCAACAACAGTCCATGACACCTCCACACTGCAAGCCCGCAAACAATATTTTTGTCATGACAGGATACATGCTGTTTGTCAGCGAACACTTCGCAGCAGTTCGAAATCAGATGCGTGATCAAGACAATGTCCCTGGCCACGTCTCGAATTTCAGCGAGGTGGCGAAGGCAAGCGAGCGTGAAAGCTGTAAGCTGCGCCAGAATCTTCGCAGCATGTGTATAGACAGACAGTACTGAACTTGCAGGAGGCAGCAGCGAAATGGCGTGCATTGTCGCGGCACGAGCAATCGGAGTATGACAGCCGGGCTGCGTCTGCACGTGCAGCGGACTCCGAAAGGACCCTGGTGACATGTGACGTACTTGTAGTTTGCGCAAAACGTGCCACTGTTGCGATACTGTTCTTCTGTTCGTGCTTGTGGCTTGCGTGCAGGACAGATGAGATGAACACGAGATGCGCAACGGCAAAGTCCACAGGCAGATAGAAACCTGTTTGATTTACGTTCTTCAGCTTTGGATTTGTGACTTTAGAGGTCAAGTCAAGGCATACAACATTGTTCAATCGACCTTTTGGTGCTGACATCGTAGACGAAAGCAGAAGGTGCGTAAGCCAATCATGCAGGCAAAATTGCGACGCCAGGCTACAGCGCAAGCATCCTGCTGTCATTTGCATGGCCATGGTCAAGGAATCTTTATGTTTTGAGCAGCCAATAATGATCAGGCAAAACTGCTGCTACAAAAGCCCAGCAGATGCTGTCGGTGAAGCGGAGGTGGATGGAGTTGCCCGTCCTGCAAACAGGAAGCAGTCACGTATTGCTCCCTGCTGAAGACACAAGCTGCTAATACGAAGGCACCAAATCTTGCGGGCAGAAGAAAAGCTGAAAAGTCAATGGGAAGCACTGTCGGCTGATGAGGCCATGTCATAGCTGCAGCTGAGCATGTTGTTCGGTGATCACTTGACAGGTTACCTCGCAACTGATGGCATGGAGAGTTCGTAGCTTGGCTTAGTGACTTAGCATGTGGTAGGTGTTCATAACAGAAGCGAAGCTGAACATTCTGCTGTGCAGGTCCCTTGTCAGGCACGGATGAGTTCAAGCGACGTTTGGGCTCAACGTTGGACGAGCTGATTTGCAAGCGCATGGCCGACTTGCCCTTTGCAGGCTCGTCTTCTCTGAACCGTGTGCTGCGAAGCTGACACACGAACCCCTTCCTTGCATTGTTCTTACAGGAGATGTTGAGTCGAGATCGCTCCTCACCGAGCTGGGATTTACAAAGAGTTATCTGCCCCATCCAGCAGTCTTATTCTTGGAGTGGGAGGCTGGTTTGCTTCAGATAGGGGAGGATGGTAGAGAACATGTTGACGAACTGCTCTCGTGCAGATGCGTCACAGGTGCTGGGAAGTGCCGGCAGTAATGAGCAAACGGAAGAGGACACCTGGCACAGTCAGAGTTTGCAGTGATAAGGCGCCTTCCATTTTTAGAGTGTGGCTAGAGTGTGAATTGTCAGGCTACGGCTCAGTGCCTTCAAAAGTTCCGCAGCTTGCCACCCGTGGAACTGGCTGCCTGGTGGTCAGTGGTGGCCTCCCGACACCGTAGGCAGCAGGCAGGCATTGCAAGTTTTGCGCAAAACAAGCTTGACAGCTACTCCTTTCTGGCGGAGGAAGCCCTTAGAAACACCCTTTGCAATGAAGTGGGCCTCGTTGAATCTGTAAACTTTAAGGCCAGGATTTTCTGCTGTTGCTTTTTTTCGCTCAGCTCTTTCTGCGTTCTTGCCAAAACAGGTTGCAGACTTCGAATGCTCTGGTTTCGATGCTTTCCGTGAAGGACAGGCGAATCAAGGCACCGAGCCTTTGACTTTGCCAGGAGCCTTGGCTGAGACTCCCCATTCAGGGCTTTCTAGTAACCAACCCCGCCGCAGTTGATCCAATCAATCATCGCCATTGAATCAGCGCTATCTTTCAGATTTCAGGAATTGATTCTTCCAGCTTTTCCTGTAGGGAGAGCTTGCTGCTTAACATTGTCTGTTGGTAACCGAGGTATGCAAATTCCGGATCCGCTTTGGGAGTGTCTGCAGGAGGAGCAGTTCCTGCGCTTGGGCCAGGCCCAAGCGCTGTGCTTTTGTGGCTTTGCTTGTGTGCCGACGATTTCGGTACCTCCCTCTTTGGCAGGAAGAGAAGGAGCACTGGATGGCTTCCCAAGCTTACACAGCAGCTTGAGCACCCGCAGGCTTCGTTTGTTGTTCTGCATTTCAATATGCAATGGTCACTGGCTTCAGACAAGAGGTCCGAGCTTCTTCGGCCTCACCGTGACCACTGAGTTGTTGCAAGCATTGCTGCAGCAGCCCCTAGTTACATGATATGCAAGGGCTCGAGCATTTGCTTGAGCGATCTCTAGCAAAGGAATTCGCAGGAGAACATGCAGGAATATGCAGGTTGGTTTGTTAGCCCGCTGAAGCCGAGTAGGCGGGCCAGATAGTTGTGATGATCACAGTGCAAGTGATCAGCATATTCATTGAGGGTTGCGAATGGGGATGCCAAAAAGCGCGTGCCTGGGTGCCTGGGTTCTTCCGACGCACAACTTTCGCTAGACGGCTGGGATTGACCGCTGAACTTGCAAGGCATGGTCTCAGAAGCGCTACAGCCATCCGCGCGACAAGGTTTTTGTTGGGCATCCTTCTTTTACCAAGTTCCTTGTCTATGTTGTAGTTTTTCAGGACTCCCCAGCACAGCTTCAATTGCGGCAAGCCCTGCGGGAGTACAACACACAGTGCAGGTCTTAGTATCCAGCTGCTATTGACACAGAGAGAGAGGCTCATCTGTCACCGCGTGCTCATCTCAGATTGAGGTATGCCTTTGATCCGGAGCTTGGACAAAAAGGGGGAGTCAGGAACATCGATGAAGAAATTGAGAGATACCGGAAGTCACTCGGAATGCCACTGGCAGATCCAAACCAAATAAATTGATAAGCTCTATGAGTGCTTCGGGCTTGCGGAGCTTCTCATCTGAGGTACGCAGATATCTTGCGAACGCAAATTGTAGACTCGGTGACGTTCATCCACCAAGACATTGCCCAAGGATGCAAGGTGCGAGCGATAAAGTCAGCTCGTTGAGACCCCACGGTCAAGCAGAATCTGCACCGTGTAGGTCCTGGTGGAGGGAGCCAATGCCGCACTGCTTGACATAGACTTTGGCCACTTGGCTGCGTTGCAATCGCTCGAAAGATTTATGAAATAAACTGCGTGATGTCTTTGGAGACTTGCCATGTCGTGACCCGCAGATGTTGAGCTTATGTGTCGTTATATTTGGCTCCAAACAGCGTCAGCCCCACGTACGCTGGCAGACTTGTCAAAGACTGGCCGACTTGTCTTTCGTTTCAGCATGGGCCTCCTCGGCCTCTCCAAGCGCAACTTGGCGGCCGGCCGCCGCCTTTTCGCGGCGCAGGTACCAAAGACTGTCGAGCCCCCGACGCAGACGTATCCTATGGTCTATGGCCGCGTTGAAGAGACCGTGATGTCCCCCTACAAGGGCGGCCCGGTCTACTTGTGGCTTCGTTCGACCATTGTGTGGCTGCGCAGAGTCCCAGGCCGCCATTGGATCCGCTGGATGGAGCGCAACTGGGACTACCAGAAGATGTGCATGATGGGCATGCCAGAGTTGCACATCGATCCCACGAAGAACCGCTGGAGGTATTACATTGACACCAGCTACTATGGTGGGATGTTGGACAAGTCCCATGAAGATTTCTATCGCTACATCATGCTGTACCCCACATTGGCCTTCTTCTTCCACTGCGTCTGGTGCCGTGTCAAGGACAATGACAAGGATAACTTCTTGGCCAAGTGGCGGGTTCCTGCTGATGAAGCTTGAGGACCTCGAGAACATTCTGAGAGCAACCTTAGAGATCTCTGACTGAGACAAATGTTTGACTCAGCATTCCTTGTTTGTACACGCTCCTGTGCCAAAAGAAGCGGCCAGATTGAAGCTTTCGCAGAGTGCCTGTGAGATGTTGGTTGAAAGCTTGTGGAGCTGTGTGTGGGAGTCAGGTACTTATCCTTTTGTGACATCGTCGAACACCACAGTCGGGAGCGTGTGCACCGGACCGTCGCACCTGTATGGTCAGACATCATAAAGAGAGCAATACGTCCAACAGAACTCTTCAGCGCAGGACTTGGCGTACCGCCAAAGGTGGTCGACACAGTCATCGGAGTGGCGTGAGCCTTTTGAGAGGATGCGTCTTGAGAAGGTACCAGATGTCGGGGGACACCCAGGTCAAGGCCTACACTACGCGAGTTGGCCACGGGCCTTTTCCAACGGAGTTGCAGAATGAGATGCAGTCCTTGGAGGCCCACCAGGTGGAGCAATCTTTGCAAGTGGAGTGTTTTCGCGTCAGGACTTCACCGAGACTTACTTTGGACCCGAGGCAAGATATGAGCGAAAAGGTCACACAGGCGGGACTTGACTAGCGCATCGGATGCGATTGGACGTGACAACAGCCTGTGACGCACCTCCTTCAGGTGGCCCCTTCGAGCTGAAGCCAGGTCAACCTGTGAAGGTTGGCATGATGCTACAGGAGGTGGGCGCCGAATACGGCACTACAACAGGCCGCCGACGAAGATGTGGTTGGCTGGACCTGGCCATTGACTTGGCTTCCTTCGGATACAGATGCCAGTGTGTTGGACCAGTGCCTGTGCACCAGTTTTTGCGAGGCTTTGGTCAAGTATTCTGCAATGGTCAATGGATTTGTCGCTTGCCTGCACCTTTGCGCCTTCAGAAAACGGTTGCAAGTGTCAGCAGAGTGCCCCAGAGCCACAGGACAGTCTCAACATAACCAAGCTCGATGTGTTGACGGGCCTGAAGCAGATCCGAGTTGCAATCGCATACAGGCGGTTTAGTCGACAATGCGTCTTTGATGCGGTGCCTGTGTTCATGAGTCTGTCTCAGGAACAGACGAATGACAGAAGTACGGTTGCCATCTGGATACTTTCCGTCGCACCTGGATGACCTCAAGGCGCGCTATGAACATTTCAGGCATGCTCTTGTATCGGGTTTTGTGAGTATCTGCTGATTGGAGTTAAGCAATAAGGAAGTGGTCTGCGAGTATGCTCCTTGGCCTTCACCAGTGCTTGTGCACGCTTCCACATGTGCTGCCTGAAAAGCCAATGGCCAATGAACGTGAAGGAGACCCTCGAGGGCTGGTCGGAAGACATCTCCCTCTGCACGAAGTGGGAAGATTTGCCTGACAATGCGAAAAAGTATGTGCTCAGGCCTGGGTGGTTCAGAGGCATGCAGAGGCACACTAGGCTGAGAGAGCAAATGCAGGATCCAAGAACTCTTGGGCATCCCTATCTCCTGGGTGCCATGGCTCGATTGGCTTGGCTAACGTTACTTTTGCTTGCAGTCGGCCAATGCTGTTGAGGTTGGCGTTGGCCCAGATCGAACCAGCATGTTGAAGGTTCCGATGAAGAAGCTTCCTGGCACTGTGTTAAGATGGGTCAAGCTAGAGATGCCTGAAGACTCCTTGGAATTGGCCATTCAGTGGCAGAGTTTTTCCCTGCCTTCCAGGCCTTCGAATCGGACCTTGCTTCCAATTCCAATTCGCTGACGGAGAAGACCTCTGGCAAGTGATGCGTGTGTAGCACAGCAACCGTTACGAAACACTGCCATTTTAATAGTGATCGCTTAACTTTAGACCCAGCTAATGCTGGATTGGCGCATGTGCGAGGGACATTGAACAAAAAGCTCTTGATACTCGGCGCACGCAGCAATCTTGTCCCAAACGGTACACTCCCCAGCTCGGCTGTAGCCTGTCCCTTTCTCGCACCGGTTGGCTTAGAGCGTGGCGGGGTACGGCGCAGAGCCGCAGACCCTGCAGGCAATCTGCTTGGACGGGATCCTGATGTGCGCTTGAACTATCATTGCTGACCAGGCCTCAATGGATGTCGGCATCACAAACTGCGGAGGAAGAGTATGCCGCCTGGAAAAAGGGTGTTTAGAATTTGCTAACAAGTCATGAGCCTGTGAGGCTTGGCAAAGACACAGCAGCGAATTTGCCGGCTGATGAGCCGCACAGTGATGAGGAGAACTTCTGGTGTTTGCAGGTTATCTAAATGCGCAGCCAACACGCGTTGTTGTGCTGACAGGCCCCGGCAGCTTGCAAAGAAGGCTGGGACACCGGATGGGGTAATCGCTTCCGCCTAATAATAAACGACGTTCCCCCGCCCCCTACTAATAAATACTCCGGGGTGTCAGAAATTTTTATTATTAGGGAGGCATATTTACTGAAAGGATTTGGTAGGGCCGCCGCCTTTAAATTCCTTTTAAATCAATTAACATCGAATTAAAATCCCGTTAGAATGAATTGAAATTTAACTAAAATTCTCTTTTTAAAATCAATTAAAATCGAATTAACATACTGTTAGAATCAATATCAAAATTCCTGTTAAAATCAATTAAAATCGAATTAAACTCCCGTTAGAATCAATTGAAATTTAACTGAAATTCTTTTTAAAATCAATTAAAATCGAATTAAAATACCGTTAGAATCAATATTACAATTCCTGTTAAAATCAATTAAAATCGAATTAAAATACCGTTAGGATCAATTGAAATTTAAGTAAAATTCTTTTTAAAATCAATTAAAATCGAATTAAAATACCGTTAGAATCAATTGATGTAAATAAAATTCTTTTTAAAATCAATTGAAATCGAATTCAAATCCCGTTAGAATCAATTGAAATTGAATTAGAATTCCTTTTAAAATCAATTGAAATCGAATGAAATTCAATTGAGATTGAATTAAATACGGCTAAAACTGTAATAAAACCATTTAAAGTCGCATTCAGTTCTTGTATATACAATCCTTTATAAAACCATATGAAAATCAACCAAAACCTAGGATGTCAAGGGGATCCCTAATTCCTTTGGATTTTCTATTATACCCCCCTAACGACTTCAAAACCCCCCCCCCTAATTCATTATGATCTGGCTCCTTTTAACTTTAGTACAGCCCCTCTTAAAATGCTCAAGAGGAATTTTTAGGGTCCCGGATTTATTGTTTATTATTAGGGGGGTCTTATTAATGTGAGGAAGCGATTACGATGCCCTTGCTCTGTGCACGTCCAGGTGGTGCTGCCAGCAGCATGGCCAAGCCAGCAGCAGACGGTAACACTGGCGCAGCTGGAATTGGTGCTGCAACTGGGGCCTAAACGAGATCCGTGCTTGCGGCCGATGACCTGCCTCAGCTGAGGCCGGCCCAGCGGAAAGCAGCACGAGCGCCGCAACCTTAAGTTTCCTCTTCTAGTAGCATGTTTTCTCCATGGCTACAGCAGCATACAACGGCTACAGGCGGGTAGCGGGGCAGATAGCCTGGAGGCAGGCACCAGCTGCCTGGCAGTTGGGAGCTCTGGGTGCAAGCAAGCGGACAGGATACCTTCGGCTCCAGTGCAAGCAAGGAGTACACGCTGTGGCCTCGGTTCAAGCATTGGCTAAGTTCTTGTTATCTAATGAATCGATGCAGGATGGTTCATGTCGTTCAGGTTTGGCAGCTCACGCAGTCAGCAAATGGCCAACAAAGCTTTGGTGTCGGGCCGCATGCTAAGTCTGAAGGAAGGCAATCATGGGGACGTGGAGCATGTGACAAGCTTGATCTGGCCCTAGCACGCAGGCGGTATGCAGAAGGAGCCGCACTCCTCGGCCAGCTTCTGAGAACTTGAGATCAGGGAGTCATTAAGCCGTGCGCGGTTTTTTTTCAGCTCAAATGGCTAGCAGAGGCCGTAGACTGCAAAAGTTCTGGCACGGGTAGCACAGACGTGATCTCAAAGTCTTTGGAAAGAGAAAGTTAAAGGGTCCAGGAAACCTTGCGCGCCATGGCTGTGCCTTCCACGGAAGACCTCAACCGGTATCTTGATGAAGCAGTGCCTCCCCTTGCATTCGTTTTCACACGGATTTGGGCATGCCGTGTGGCACGCGAAACCGCATTTGCTTGAGACATGCCAGGTTGCTGCTGCGCAGGAAGCCGGCAACTTGATGTTGGAATGCTTCGCCCGAAACGATGCGCAGGCAAGTGTCGAGGACTGCATGGCATGACCTGCATTCTTTCTCAAATCCAACAGGATTCAGTGCTTGACATGTCAAGTTGGGCATGCAGAAAGAGCTTGGTCCATCACCATCCTGATCCATTCAGGAACTGCCAGTTTCTTCCTCCTTGGGCGGGCTGCTGAAGCATGATAGGATTATGCAGGAAAAGTCCTCGCCCGCCGACCTGGTGACAAAGTATGACCGCCAGGTGGAAGAGCTGGTCCTCAAGCGACTGAGGCGGCTTGGCAATCCATGCCCACTCGTGCCGATGAACGGACTTTATTCATTTCGGTCCTATGCTTTCCATAGGACGGCAGCGCCAGATTTTCGGGTGCTGGCAGAAGAGACTGCCAACAAGGAGGAGCTGCTCCAGCGTGAAACGGATTGGAGTCCTTGTGTTGCCGCCTTGGATACCGTGATTGGTCCTACCAGTCATGTATCACAAAGGTACATGCACCTTTTTGAGCCGAGTGCCAGAGACAAAAGCCGCCGACACGTGTCTTCTGCAGGAGTTGACAGATGCCCCTACGTGGATTGTTGACCCAATCGATGGCACCACGAATTTCATCCATCGGCAGGCTGTCGCTGATGCATGGGTCATCATATACCACGAGTCGGACTAGTTCCACTGCCCGACATGTGCACTGTGACCGTCAGCTTTTGAAAGACGTGAACAGGCAGAGTGCTGTGTTCTGATCGGTCTGGCTGTGAAGAAGAAAGCCGTCCTTGGCGTGTGCTTCATCCCAAAGTTGGATGAGAACCTTGCTCGCACTATCCTACGAGCGTGAGCTGCATCGCTTTGGCATGCTTGCATACAGTGGAGGCTCTACACGGCTGTCCAGGGCCGTGGTGCATATTGCAATGGGAGACGGGTCGTGTCCAGTGGCTGCAAGGCCAGAACGCTCCTGAGCATTCACCAGTATCAAACCCAAATAGAACACAGCAACTGCACAGGACTTAACGACTGCGTTGGTCAATCTGCATTTGCCCTCATACTCCCGCGGGCCCAAAGTGGTGGACCGTATTCTGGGCTTCTTGGCCGCGATCATTGTGCAGCCGTGGTCTCATTGTGAATGAGGTCGGTGATGTACCTGTTTCTGTTGAGGCATCAGCCGCGATCTGCTGGCCCACCCCATCCGGGCCATGCGCTGTGGTGGCTCTGCAGGAGTTGACATGGTGCATGTGGCCCGTGGCCGGCTGGATGCCTATTTCGAGGCCTGTGCTGAACTTTCAAGCCTAGGCTGAATTGTGTGCTGTTCTTTGCAAACAGATATGGTTCAGGTCGGCATCTATCCCTGGGACGTTTGTGCAGGGCAGGTGATTGTAGAAGAAGCCGGTGGCGTTTGCTGTGACACCCTGGGTGGTGACTTTGATCTTGCGTCCCGCCGCTTGGCCGAACAAGCTGGGCATTGATTTGCATCCCCCAAGGTTATATTGGGAAAATAGAAATTAAAAACGAAACTACTATTTAGGGTTAAGGGTTTAGAGTTCAAGCAAGATCCGCAATGGAGCGTGGCAGTGTCTGAAGCTGTCCAATGTGTAGGCCGTGTGCTGGTGGCAGCATCGCCTGAACTGGCATCGCAGCTGGCCGTGCACTTGCGCAATCATAGTCGCTCAACTGAATCAAACCACGCAGCTGTTTTTACCTTTGAAATGGGACAAGGCACGACAAATTAGACCAGCATCGACTCCAAGCAGCCGAAGAGTTTATGAGTACGTATCATTCCGTAAAAAAAACTCCGCGAAAAGGCTTTGGTCTACCAGAAATGCCTTGAGAGACTGGTAGTGCATGGGGAGCTGAGCCTAAGAGGAGATCATTATGGGAACAAGGACTAGCGATTTCGCGGGACCCGGCAGCACCGGTTCCCAAAAAAAAGCGATTCCCCCTCGCGGCAGCCCCCTGTGGTGCACAAGCTGCAAGAAGGGAGACAAGAGGAGATTATAGTGGGAGACAAGGACTGACGATTTTCCGGGACCCCCGGCCCCAGCGCCACCCGGTTCCCAAGCTACAAGAGGGGAGACAAGAGGAGATTATGATGCGAGACAACGACTGGTGATTTACCGGGACCCCCTGGAGCAGGATCTGTTCTTTAGAACAAATCTGAATCTAGAACCTCTACAGTATACTGTTTGGGGAACAGTTCTTCCCGCACGAGAAGGCAATTGCGGTTGCTTGAAGTGGGTTTGGTTCGCTTCAGCTCTATATTGGGATTAGCGACTGTCGCCTGGACCCCTGTTCAGTCTGCAGGGCGTTGGTCTCTGCGCTCGTCTGCAATGTTCACCTGCCAAGGCTACAGCTCCGTTGAAGCGGAGGACTACAATGGGGACGTTCCTGAGAAAGCCTCAAAGAAACCACGAATGTGAAAACAAAGGTGTTGCAACAGAAATAACGGTGCCTCCAAGAATCTTGTCAGATGATTACCCAAAAGGCTTTGCTTTAGCCTGCGCTGCCTTCAAGCTCAACTTGATTAGTGCGCTTTATCTCTCGCCGCTCTGTCTAAGGGCACTCTTGTGCTGGGGTAGGTACCGAGCCTCGTTGAGCGGAAAAAGGGTCGAACTTGATCGAATGACCTTGTGCTGACGTGCGAAGCTTGTAAATTTAATTTGAGCTTGGGCAGAGGGCGTGCTCTGGCAGGCTAAGGGCACTCTAGTCCTACCAGAGTCCGGCTTCTTGTCGGCGAGGCCGATATCAGCTCCGCCTCCGTGGTTCTCATATTGTCGCAGGGATAGGATCATGAGATGCACTTGTTCTTGTTGCCTTCATGGCAAGAGACAACATCGCTACAGGGTCTGTGTGCTTGTCAACCGTGTGCTGCACTGCGGACGTTTGGGATCCAGAACTTACCATCCTTCCTCTTGTGCACAATCCGACAGTGTGTCTTGGCTGCGTGCCGGCCCATTCCTTCAGCAAACTTCGAATCTACTGGATGCTGGGGGGCCGAAGCAAAATGACGGGGTGAATTAAGGTTATTTGCGCGGCTGATGCCAGGGCCTTGGCGGATTCATGCGGATTGTACCGAATTAGGGAACAACGTGCCTCGACAGCTGTCCAGGTTCGTGCTGTGGCTGGCAGCCCTTTACCTTGGCTCAGTTCTGGCCTCAATGTCTGCAAGAAGGATCGCGCAGACCAGAAGCAAGTGCTGAGGCAGCTGTTCCAGAGGCCCAGCAATGGCCGGAGGAAGCTGCGGCTCACGGCTTGTAGCCCCTCGAACCCTCATTCTGTGGGAGCCCAGCATTCCTAGGGTTTTGTCTTAAGTTGCAAAGCCAGTGAGCTTGCTCTGCTTGCCAATCCTTTGTCACTTGGACTCACTGCAGCCGTGTACGGTACAAGATCTGTCCATAGTGCCCCAGCTGTGCCTGCATCCAAACAGGACGCTTGCTGCTCACAAGCAGTGCTGCGTAGCAATTTCTACAGCAAAAACAGCTTGCACCATCCTACACCACACCCATCCGTTTCTGCCCAGGAGAGATCAGGAGAGATGGCTCAGCAGAGACCATGCCTGTCCCTGTGACATGGCCGCAATCACATTGAATAGCTGCGAGCCAAACGGAGTCGTTTATGACAAGAAGCTTGATGTTTAGGAAGCCGCAATTTTTTGGCTTCGAAGAAGCTACTGCTGGCTAAGTTGCCTTTGTGAGGCTGCTGCTGGGAGCTGGCATTCTGATCCTTTCCCAGCAGCTCACCTTCACGGGAACCGCAGGCCTCCAACTGCAGAGAATTCAGATCTGGACTGCAATGCAGCGACACTTGGCACAGGAGCCCAGAGGCAGATCTCACTTAGACGACGTGCCGAGACCGAGACCGCCGTGATGACGGATTAGCACCTCAACTACTGCTGGAGCAACACATGTGTATGCTTAGCGGGCAGATTGGAAGCACCTCGTGTCACCCTTGCTCAGTGAACAGCAAATGGCGGAGAAGAAGGCTGCAACGCTGGAGGCTATCGAGGAAGCCGCGCAGCAGGACAGAACCTTTTTTGCTCCTCTAAGCACCGCTCCTCAAACTGCTGGCCTTCCGCAGGATGCACCATCTGGCGAAGACTTGGGCTACATGGCAAGCATGGGCATGGCATGTTCGGTCACCCTGTTTGGAAGCTGGATAAGATTCCCGAAAGCTTCCAATTGTCGAATGCAGTGTTCTACTCCATCAGAACATGTAGACTCCAGACACCCATGTAGCTGCATTTGGTCCACGACGCTGCTTCTCACATGCCGAGGCAATTTTTGGGTGAATCAGCCCGGCCAGCTGTCTTTCGAAGTCCAATTCAACCGCGGCGACAAGGTCAAGGACCTCAGGACGGTCATCGAGAAGGACCGGTGACTGGTGCGAATGTTTTCGTCATTTCAGCTATCAATGCGCCAGGTCACTGGCATCCCTCCAGACGCGCAGGAGATCCGATCCGGCGGGGACCTCTTGTGGAGCCGGGGCCCCTGTACCTTTTTCCTGCAGCCTGAAAAAATAGGAAAGCAGTTTCTTCTGAAGTCATATCGCGCGCGGTTTGCCAGAAGACGGCCAGTTCTTGGAGGCTCTGGACTTGTCGGCCTTTAGCTCAGAAGAGTTTCTTGACCAGGTTCAGCATGTGCGAATCCAGAAGATGCGTCCCGCGTCTTAGGATATTTGGGTCATGGACGATCGGGACGACTCCCCAGAGCGAGGTGAGTGGAACCCTGATCCTGAGGAGGAGACTTTGGCTCACTGCTATCTTGAATATTTGGTGAGTTCCATCTCATATGGTCGGCTTTTGGTTGTTTCTCATAGCAGCAGGACATGGACCCTCTCTCCAATCCTCTGAAGAGCCATGGAAGCAAAAAGGGAGTTGGCATTACCTGCAAGCAATAACCGTGGCTCAATTCATCAAGCTGCCATCTGGAAGGCGTTCTGTTGCCTGGTTGACATGCAAAGTGGATAAATAAATCAGGATTAGCATCTACGCCTTCAGCGCATTCATTGGTCTCTTCTGGGTGCCTTGTTTTTTTTAGTGTCACCCTGATGTTGAAGAAAATAAATTTCCTGAGCTGCCGAGCATAAGCTGGAAGGTGACGCAGGTCGCTGGCATCAACCCATATGCCAACTGGCCGGAGGGTCCTCGTGAAGACTGGTCTCAGGTGGGGTTGATGGGATCCTTGCCCTTCTACTTGGTAGTTTCCATAAATAGGGGGACAACAATATGGACCCCATAATAGTACAGTCCTTATTGGTGGGACCCCCAAAAGGGGACCCCTGATTTTGGGAAACCCGCATATGGGTGGGATCCGCAACTGAATTATCAACTGCAACATCCGGAACCCTGACTTTAAGACCCTAAACATCCCTCAAAGCCAACACTGAACAACTCCTCAAACCAGAGCTTTGAGGCCGACACTCTGACATATTGGCCTCCAGAAAACACAGAGAGGAGTCTGCGGTACTTCGGAGGAACTTCCTCGTGTGATGGCATGCCAACACTGAAACAACACAACAAGCTGAGACAGGCCACTGAAGAGCGTACCTTGCTCTCCCACACACGTCGTTCAGAGGGGGCTTGCATTCGAAGTGCAAGTAGTTGGGAGAATTTCTTCGTAGCGGCATCATGAGCTAAAAGTTGCACAGCAAAGGGAGCAAAGCTGCGATATGATGCGAGCTGGGCCCGTAGAATGATATAAGACGACCTGACCTATCACGCGCAATGCCCGTTTGGTGCATGATAGGCTGAACCGTTTGCAAGGTAGAGTTTTAGGTGCAGAAAACATCCTAGGCATAATCTTTTTGGGTGGTTTTCTCCCCACATTTTGGGGGTTGTGTATACAAGGCTTCGATGGGATAGCTCATTTTTGTTTTTGGCACAACCTTTAATTCTCGTAACGTGTTTCCTCGATCTGGTAACCACACTCAAAAAGATCTGCAAGAGTGCCAAGGAGTCTTTGAGTTTCAGGGACTTCTGCATCGGCAGAAGAAAGACTGATTTTGGATGTCATCCGTCCCAAGCCACATGTCGTCCTGGCAGAGCGTACTCCTTGCACCCAAAGCCCCTTAAGGGAGCAGTGCGCAAGCCTTGCGCATTTCCTGTTGAGCCCAACTTGGAGGTTCCGGAGGAACTCGGTCTGCGGCCTGGCCAAGAGCCATACCAGTTGCTGAGATGCAAAGCTTGAAATTTCGTAACACTGTGGGCCAAGAGGACAAAGGCATAGCCAAAGGCAGAGAGCTGCTTCTTAGATCGCAGGAGTTGGCATGACCTGTGAAAGAAATGCACCCGAGGCGACCTCAGCTTCTCGAGGTGGACGACGTGACGCTGAAAGATTTGTTGAAGACGCGAAAGCAGTCCAACGTGTTCAAGTGATCTTCCACCTGGACTTTTTGTGCGGGCTCACCGCTTGTAGTCTGGGGCATTCTGTTCACATTAGTGTCCTAGACGAACAGCTGCTGCAGCTGGCGCTTGGACCAGTGGCCTGCCCGTCGCAAACCACTGTGCCACTCGCAATGGCAGGGGACTAGGGCAGGCATAGAGAAGGCCATGACCTGCTTAGTTCATACGACAATGATGCCATTCCCTGCCCTGGGACAGAGAGTTTTAATGTAAGATAGGCACCTGCTTGATTCGGGACATGACGCATAAGCCATGCGCTTAGTTGCAGGAAGCCAGACCAAGCATGCTAGACTAAGCTGAAATTAAACGGTTTGCACGTGCCAACTCATTGCTGAGACATCGGCTTCCGGCAGTTTTTCACAGTCAGTGTTCGGACGCCTGCGCATGTCAGCGTGACACGTTGGTGGGCCAGACTCGAGACTTGTGCAAGATGCACAAAACAGGTGGCCTGGGCTGGAATGCTCTTAGTGATTCTTTTGTAGTAGCCACCTTGTTAAGAAAAGTTGGCGCGGCGGAGGACGAGTGTGAAGCTCACAACGACTCTTGCGGCTTGTCGCTGAGGCTTGGGATGTGACTTGATGTGACCTTGGAGCACATGGTAGGGTGGATGGGTAGATACATGCATGAACACCTTCTGCGTTTGCTGCTGCTAGAGCTGCCGCATGATAAGTTTCATGTCTGAATCTGAGAGGGGAAATGCCAGGCAGCTTCGTGGTAAGGAAACCGATAACCTGGATCTGGAAGACTTCCTGGCGGGTGCAGACTTTGACGAGGAGGAGATAGTCGAGGCGCAGACTTTTTGGAAGGAGCCCATCCTGCCCGCGCCGCCTTTAGATTTCTTGCGTCCAAGGCAGCAAACAACACCCGTGGCGAGTAGCAACAACCTCAGGAATTGGGGCCGCCAATCCATGCAGATTGTGAGTGCTTCCTTTCTAGAATCAAAGAAGGCCTTCTCAGTATTTTTTCGCTTCACTCGTTGTGTTCAGGCCATCCGTGTTTTGAAGTCTCATAATGCTTCGGACTGTATGGACTTTTTGATGATTCATGCTGAGTTCCTTTTACGCCTACCGCGCGAAGAACGACAAGAACTACGAAGACACGACCCTCGGATAGCCTTGATGAGCAGCTGTGCATCTCAAGGCAGCGCTCCCTGCAAAGAGTGTGGGGAACGAGCTCAGGAACGTGAACATGGCCAACCTGCCGGGTGTGATGCCCCTTGAAAGAGCACCCATTTCACAGTACATGAAGCTGGAAAGCCTATGTGTAAGAATCGCAGTTCTGATTTTGCACTTTCGCAAGTAGAGGTTCGGCTGTCTGAGGTGGTACTTGCACAGCGAGGTTGTTGGACATTGCCCTCGCAAGTTTGGCATCGTCCGAATTCTTCGCTACAAGGCTCACCTTTCGAATGCCATTATCTTGGCGCTATGCTTTTGCGTGGAGTCAGGAGTGGGCTTTCACCTAGTATGTACCTGTACTTTCAAGTGATGCATGGAGATGCAAGAAGCGGAGCCACCAGTGCGCTCTGAGATCACCATGAAGCCGACGCCCGAGCTCGAGAGGACGGGCCACCCATACGCTCACCTGTGTTCGCTTCTCAGTTTCTGCTGCCCTGCCAAGTCTCAATCGATTCCTCGCGTGTTGCTTGATGCAGCGAAACACCATCACCCTGTCACATCTATTGCGAAGTCATCGATTTGAAAACCTGCACCCCATCGCTGAGGTCACTTTGACAGCGGTGCCTGCACGGGCCCGAAGAACAGCTTGGACGATTACCAAAGGAGCTTCGACTCATTCCTTGTAAGGGCTCAGTCCCATAGGCGTGTGACAGGTCTAGGCTGCTTGATGTGTTCTGGTTTTTGAGTGAGGGTTGACTCCCAGGTATGGGTATGTCGTCGGGTGCGATAGACCCAACCACCAACATGCCGCCTACGACCAGGCCAGATCATTTCATCAAATCAGGATCTCATTTTGGTCTCTTTCTGGAACTGAAGGCGACCTGGTACAGCTTCCCAGGCGACTGTCCATCTAAGCGGTTCCAACAGAAAGCAGGCATTCTCGCTGAGGTGTACCTGTAGGAGCCGCAGAGGTGATCTCAACTTGCTTGCTCAGGTTGCCAGGAGAAGGGCGGCCTTTGCAAGCCGCTTGGCAAAACCACCGGAACCGGAAAATGTATCCGGCCCAGAGACAGTCCATGTCATGTCTGAGAGGCCTGGTGAGCCGTGGTCAAAAACTTGCACTTGGCGAAAGGAGTATGCGGGTGAGGCACCTTGGCGAGACAAATGCTCGCATTCTCAAGTCTGTTCATTGCAGTCGCTGCTAGCCAATCAACAGCTGCAAGTGATTCAGAGCCCACGAGCCCGCAAGATCACGCTGGATGAGCTGACCCACAACTACAACTTCGAAAAGCGCTGCAAGAAGGCCATGACTCCATGATCCAGGGCTAGTACTTGCGAGCATGAATCGTGTCGTAGGGCTTCTACGAGTACGACGAAGCGAAGGAATGCTGCACGCTGCACCTGCTTACACCTGAGGTCTCGGAAGAGGCTTAGCCGACTTTTCCTGAAATGGTGCAGGACAGAGGTCAGGGCACGAACTACTGGCATACACGTTCCAGCGAGGCCGTGGTTACCCTAGCCTTGCTGTCGATCTTTCAATCCTTGCTGGTATCAGGAGCCACTCGCGAGCGTGCTTGCCCATGTAACATGCCCTTCTTGAGGTTTGCAACCGGCGCATGAAGTGGTTGAAGACTGTCCTCCACAGGCCCTGGGCCAATGTGTTTGTCGATCTAAGGTGCTGCTACTTCTAGATACCACCTCTTCTCTTCTCTAATGGGCCCATGAGCTCTGATGCTTCTGCATTACTCCTAGGCTTTGCCTAGGCCAGAGCTTTGATTGAAATCCCGTTGTGTTTTGATCGAAAGGAAGGCGGGTGGTCCCAACCTCCCGGACCCACCGCAGTGCCCGACTGGGCCTCAGATTGGCTGCAAGGCTTCTGACCTTGGGGTGGTGACCTGGTGGTGTAGGAGGGGTGCATGGAGGGATGAGAGAGCGCTTTCAAGGGCTTGCCAGGATAGACAACACTGTACTTCTGAAGTCTTTCGAACGGCTTCAAAGTTGCTGAGGTTCGGAGATCAGAACCGCTCCTTGTCGAGAGACTGGACATGGTGATAAGGATCCAACATGACATTGCATGAGAACTTGGCTCTCACTTCTCGCTACCTTCCTCTGGGGATGACTATGGGCATCATACACCGTGTGTGCATTCGACGATGCTGCTTTGTCCAGAAGAGGCCAGTTGTAGAAGCATCATGCTGCTAATGTCCGGCATTCGCTCGACCGCATGCCAAGGTTGATGCGAGCTGCAGCACAGGAAGTTGCTGTTTTAAGTCCTTCGTCTAATCATGCTTTGAGCTTCGTCCCGTGGAAAAGACTTGTCTGCCTGCGCAAATTCTGAAGCCATGGATCTGGGGTAGAACTCTGGCAATCTCCTTGTCTCGTCAGGCCGCCATCCCCATCACATTCCCAGTCGGCAAGTGGGACGCCTGTTGGTTGCTGTTGAATGGGCTGGTCTGCACAGAATGCACAGACAAGCGGCGCGGATTGCGAGGTCCTCGGTCACAGCGTGCATTGCACCCAGTGAAACTTCTCTCTGCCATTGGGGGAATGAGAAATGATAGATGAGGCTAAGCGTGGCAAAGGATTGGTGGACGAGGACCCAGCCCGGCTCACCTGGTATTGCAGCTTGCTAGGCTGCCATTCTAGCTTGCTATGTCCCAAGACCATTGCGCTCATCACACTTTGCCACTGCATAACTTTGGCTTGAAGACGCGCCAGGATGATGAGGATGATGGCTGTGGTGAGTCTTGCACCAAGAAGCAGTTGACATGCAGTCTGGATGTGCTTGAGCGTTCTGACGAGTGAGTGTTTTGCATGTTCCAAGCTTGGATCCCTGCCCGCTCGCCACTTGATATACTTTCAAGCAAGCAGTTGAAGCTCAGCAACTAGTTGGTGTAAACTCAGACAGCTCAGCTGCTCGGAAATTGTTTGCATGTAGGCACCAGCTTGTGCAGTACTGTCACCGTGGCATTGCATGCCCTAGCGATAGACGAAAGTTTCCAACGCCACTGCCATGAGTCGAGCTTCTGATGCCTGAAAGCGGCTCATGGTTGGCATCCTCACCTACAACATTCACTCAGGACTGGGCGGCGATGGTGCTTACGATCTGGAGAGGATCGCCGGGGTCGTGCGCAGATCTGGAGCCGACGTCGCGTGCTTGCAGGAGGTGCGGGAATGACAGTTGGGGCTTTGCTGTGCTTTTCATGATGGCCCAATGTGCAGGTTGAGGTCAACACTCAGAGATTGCGAGTGCGAAAATGGTCGGCCCTGCATCACGGCAGCACTTGTGGGCAAGTGGAGAGAATTGTAGGCTCGAACATGAAGCCGACCGGCCTCTGCAGGCATGCTGACGACCAGCCGCAACAAGTCGCCAGCATGTCGGGCCTACGTCACACAGCCTTCGCGGCCACTCTGAGCGCGACGTTCCTGAAGGACTCGAAGCTTTTAAATGCTTGAACTCGGTGCATTTGCGCATCCAGAAATTCACTAGTTTAAGCCAGACGCCCTTGAGGGGAGATGATGTAGATCTGTGTCAAGTACTCGCACGCCTGAACCGCAAAGCCTTCATCGTGAAGGACTCGTTTCGTGAAGGCGAAGTTCTACAGCACTCCACACAGGGGCAGTATGGATTGTGCATCTTGAGCAGGCGGGATGAGTTGCGTGCGCAGCAAGCATCAAGGATGCAGATCTCAGGTTCCCCATCCTTCAGTCGAGACGTCTTCTGTTCGACCGCCCGGAGGACAAAGAGGGATCGTGTTATGATGGATCCCTTTTCGTGAGTCGCACTTGTAGCTGCTAGAGCTGTTTGAGCTGCTAGGGGCCTGCTGGTCAGCACGACCTCATCATGGATAAGGTGGAGCAGCCGCGGGGCGCACTTGCGGCACCTCTACCCGCAGAAATACTGAGGCATGGTCGCACGAGATTTTGGTGTGCTGCAGGTGCTCTTGGACATGCAGGAAGAAGATGCACGGCCGATGTGGGTGGTCAACACGCATCTTTCTCACAAGCTGCTCTCCTCCAAACTAGCATGGGATTCCAAAAGTCTCACAAAAGTGGCTGTCCTTCAAAACTAGGGTTCCATGTTCGCTGTGAGGGGGTGCTCAACGCGAACTAGTTGGCTGGATCAAAGGATTGCATCGAGTGAGCAGCGGCGGCAGGCTTCGGAGGTCATACAGCGCATATCTGCCACGCTTGCCTTGATGGCATTTGCACACAGGTAATGCGTTGGATCGAGGAATTGCGATCGGAAGAGCTTCCCCACAACGACAGGCGCATGTAATGCAAATGATAGATGACACCGCCCAGTCTTCATGCAATGTTCTTGCTCTACAGGTCAACCTTTCTGCTTGCAGCCGATCTGAATTCTCCAGCCTTCTTGCCCTGGACAGCTTATTCGGCCAGTTTCTAAGCAAACCAGAATATTTTATTTGCTCTGGTTCTCCAGTGCCCAAGGTGATAGCAGCCGATGTGAGATGGAAAGATTTGTGGCAGGCTGCTGCGCCATGCTGCCTTTACAACATGCCCTGAATCAACTTGCATGCAAGGAGGCTGGCGGTCCCTGTTGCTGTTCGGCGACTTTCCCTGCTGGTTGGTGCGGCGGCTTTTTCGGAACAAGGAGCTTAGGGCAGCCAGGGGGGAGCAGGCAGATGGGCTTTTGAAGCGGCAACCTAGCAAGGATTGATCACGTCTTTGGATTACAGCTCGACAATGGGGCAATCCCGATGTGCGAAGCTGTTCGAGTGGTGCGAGACACGCCTGCAGATGAACTTGGCCGCAATTCAGTCAGACTTGAAGCGGACGGGGTGGTGGAGCGCATCGATCGTGTTGTTTCTCGAGCTGAGGAACTTGCCTCTGACCACTGCGCCGTGCTTGTGAAGATGGACTTTGTTGAGGATCCGTTCAGACATGAGAAGGAGGAGGTTTCAGTCCACCAGCCCCTGGCTGGTTGATGGTGGATAGAAGTGATAGAAGTCAGAGAGATGGGAATTTGATGCGCATCTGCACAGCGCTAGAGTGCTTCTGGTCATAGTGGTGCCAGTAGCTTGGACGGTGACGGTGCTTTGTACAAAGATCTGGACAGACAAAGCTATGGAGCCACACCAAATAGCTGTTTCTGAGAGTACGTGAGTCATCTCCCCTAGCCACTGGGGCACAGACTCCCACACCTCAAGATCATGAGGTTCACCTTTGGCACTTCAGCGCCCATCCAGCTGCCAGACTTCTCGCAAATGTGCCAGGCTTAGGTTTGAGATGCCCGTGGCAGGGGTGATTCCATTCACGGCGCGGTTTCTGAGTTCGAGGCACAAATCGCCGCGGCAGGCCCAGGAGGTGCTGCACCTACTGGCACTATTAATCTCTATAATGTTTGTGCAAGATGTTTCTACACCCTACACGGGGCTCGAGGGACGCCTTCAAGCCATGGGACACCTAGTAAGTAAACTGCGGCGAGCACACAGCAGGTCAAGTCACTTCGGCAAGCTGGCAAGGACCTCAGACTCTCCAGTCATTTGCACAGTAGAAGAATATTTCGTTTCGCTGTAAGGTAGTGCCGGCGATGAGTAGCAGCCTAAGCTGTTGGCATTTGCTTCTCTTTCCTGGATGGGTCGCTAAGGTTGGCACTGGCTCCTGTACAGGAAGTTGTGGAGCGGCTGCCGGACAGACCACCGCCCCCTAGGTCACCGCGGGCCAGCCCAGTTTGAACAAGTTGTGAAACAGAAAGGGTTCAAAGTCACTCTGTTTCGCCCCCCCCCTCCCCTCCGATATCGATGCCTGAGGCCACCGGCGATCCACCGGCCACCACCCCCGAGCGGCGCGCAGCCGCCCTTTGTCTCACCAAGGACGGCCTCACCCAGGACGGCATCCCCAAGGACGGCCTCCCCAAGGTGGCCGAGAAGCAAGAGAGGGATAAAGGAGACCGCTGTAGCAATTGCACTTGGCAGGCTACCTGGAAATTGGCACCCGCACATGCTCAGGCCTTAAATGCGCTCACGATTTGATGGGATTGGCATGCAACTGACTTGAATTGCCCTGCCCAAGGCCGCAGCAAGGCGGCGCCCCCAAGTGGTGCGGATTTGCCACCGATCTAGTCGTGCAATGATGGAATGCTGCAAGGATTTGCTGTAACTGTTTGATGCAACGTGAGCACTGGATGAGCAGGGAGCACATTGAGCCTGATCTCTGACGAGGCTTTTATGGTCAGGTTCCGATGCAGCCGCCTCCGCAGATGTATGCTTGTGCCTGAGGTTTGCTGGTTACAGGTCGTCGCCTGCACGAAATGTTTTGGTACTCGAAGCACTTGCAAGTCCAGAACCAGGGAAGTTTGCATCGCGAGTGCCATGCTGCAGCAGCTTGGCTTTGGACTTGCTAGAGCCTTTTTGTCTTATCGCGCCATGGGCGCCATGCTGGGCAAACTCTGCGTTGGCTGCTTTGGGCTGATCTTGGTTTTGCCGCTTAGAGTAAGAAGCTCGTTCTGGTGCATTCGTCGATGTTCGTGAATCCGGTCTACTGAGGAACATGTTGTGGGCTGCAATTGCAATGAAAATTCTGAGCAGCTCGTCCGAATGGCGAATGTCCTGGAAGCAACTGCCCATCTGATTGTCGTCAAGCTTCTCTTTCCTTCTTGCTCTCTCTCCCAGTATGTCATCATCTCTGCTATTCTTGGTCCCGCACACTTTCTATCTCTGTCTCTCTTTGTCTGTCTTTCTGTCTCCTTGAACTCTGAGCATGTCATATACACAAAAGCGTCTCTGCCCGCTTTTCTGGTTATTGTTCGAATTCGCTTCTTCGCATTTATTTGTGCGCCAAGTTCTGAGATCCGTTGAAATTGGTGCATTGAGCTGAGGTTTCTTCCCGTTGCAGAAGAGGCGGTCAGGGAGGGTAGTAGCAACAAAGCGGGATGTGCAGCTGGATGACAGCCCAAGCAAAGCCTCATTCAGGACGAGGGAAGGCATTTCGCTAGGGCTGGTCCAGGACACTTGCCTGCAACTTGTGCAGATTGCACTTCTTACAGGATAGGCATGTCCCGCTTCTTCTTATTAGAGAGTCAGAGTTGCCGCGTCCAATTTATGTCCAAACTTGTGGGTCAAACCAGCTCAGAGCATTCGCGGCTTCGTGTCAGAAAGGCCTGCTGGCGAATAACCCTCTTCTTCTGCCCTTGGTTGTCAATATCCTATGACAGCGCGACGTGGCTTCATTGATGCAGTCGATCCATGAGCACATCTAATGTCACCTTTGAACAGCTCTTGGAACTTGCGAACCACACAAAACTGTCAGGAGACTGCGCCTGCGTGCCTGGGCTAAAATGCCAGCAGCAGCCACCAAGAACGGTGCGTAGGTGATTTGCTCAGGTGGAGGGAGATGCAGCAGAAGATGGAGAACGTGACGGATCACCCTCTCATGGTCCTCGGATCCTTGCCTGCCTTGTGCCCTGGGACATGTTGATGCGGCCCCGTTTGCTTTGCAGATCTGTGCAGCATCTGCAGTAGCTGCAGCAGCGCTGACTTAATTCAGGAAATCATACTTCCTTCTTTGACGTGATTGTTGCAACTATCAGCATGCCCACCGAAGTGCTGACCCGTTGCAGCAGCCTCAGAGCAGTGCTGTTAGAGCAAAATGTGGAGCTCTTTTGTCAGAGGGGGAAAACGAGCATATGCAACAAGAAACACTCTGCTTGCCCTCGGCCTCTTTTGAAAGGGCAGCATGCCATACGCAGCAGCAAGCATGAGCTGTCCCTCCCAGGTCGAACTTACATGGATGCGCATTTGTTCGAGCTGCCGCTGCTGTCGACGATTTGCCGTTCCTCACTTTTCAGTGATACATTCTCCCCCATGTTGTAATCAGATTCTGCCACGTTTTCCTTGTTTGAGGTTCCGTGGGCCACTTCCCTGTTTACTTCATGAGCGACGCATCTGGTGTCTTCAAGGTGGACAAGGAAAAGAACGAGAAAATTGACCTAGAAGTGCTAGGCTCAGAAGCCACGCTTGTGAAATTGTTATAATTGTTGCTGGGCGAACATGCTCCCAGTATCTGTAGTCCCCTTAGGTAGATAGAGCATGGAATTGGCCAATCTTGTAATAAGATTCCAATATACCCCACATTCTATGTACTTAAGGGGGGCTATAGTAGTTTCCATTTTATTTCCCATTGTTACTGTATAATCCCCATAAAACACGATGGTAGTTTCCAATTTTCTTTTCCATTGTTACTATACTCCCAGCTTCGCCTGGCTGCATCTTTCGGATTAAGGTTGACAAGCACCTGCAGACTGGCGGCTGGCTTTGCTTCTATCCAGAAGGCCAGTCTGCTGCAGATGATCCAGGGGCGACCATATGGGTGTTTCCCAAAATCAGGGGTACCTTTGTTGGGGGCCCCTATTGAAATTACCATATTTCTGCATCGATGCATTCGAGAAGCTGAGCATCCAGGAAAATGCAAGGTTTCCTGTTACACACACGTTCCATGCCAGGTCAGGTCAATCGGGAGCCGGAGCAGCTGCTTCCCTTCCGTTACGGTGGCATGAAGAGACTTACCCAGAAAGATTGGCCTTAGGGATGTTTGGGGGTGCAGCATGCAGCCACGCTTGAATGTTTCTCCAGGAAAGCTTTGGATTTTGACGCGCGAATGATCTCTGTGGCTTGGTCCAAATGAAGAATTGATGACGGATTCAGTTCACCGCTCAGGATTCAGAGGTGAGCAGTTGTCCGATTCTGTCTCAAGCCCCGAGATTCCCTGACACTTGCTCCAGCAGCTTCACTTTGCGGATCTTTCGCTTTCGCACACCTTGGCTTGCTTGCACTTCTCAACACCTTTCTTCTGCAGCCAGGTCGTCTGCTGGGGAAACGCCAAAGTTTGGCCTCGAAAAATGCAGATCGGAGGGTTCCCAGGTGCCACAATGCCGTAACGCTATTTACAAAGACGAGAGGCGAGGGTGGCATGTCGTCCTTGATCCTTGGTCAGGTTCCGTCAAGATTAGCTGCCGCCAGCTTGCACCAGACGGCGTAAAGGCCGCGGGAGCTCAACCCAACTGCCTTTGGTTGTGGGACTCCCAGAGCTTACCAGGCGCTGGTGAAACAGCTCCGGGACTGCGAGGACACCCCAGCAGAGGACGCTCTCTAAAGGGACCAGACCTGGTAGATCTAGCTTATGGTTTTCATGCTTTCACCTTTGCTGCTCTCAACTCTTCTGGATGGGATCGGGGGGTGCTTGACTCCCAGCAGCCATCCAATCCGTGGACAGAGATGTACATACAACGCTTGGGAAAGCAGAGCAGCACGAGCCCTTACGGCGAAGCTGGGCTGATAGTTCGAGGGACTGCATGCGGTAGAGATCCAAACATGGAGTTTCGCGACAGGACAAAGAGTCAGAGGACCACGTCCTGCTCGCAAGGCACTTGCAGCGTGTTATGCAGAAGCAGCATCCTGGCTGACTCTGCTCTCAGGGTTAGGGCGCACAGCAGGTATACTCTTTTTCTTGCAGACGTGGTAAGGGGTAAAAAAAAGGGCCTTCAGAGTGAAATTGAGATAATGGCGAGCTAGCAAGCACAATGAGAGAGGCATGCTTGGATGGTCAAAGCGTTCTTCAACTAGATCCGGCAGCGTACAACTGCCTCTAATGTACGCGCGCAAAGGTACGATGATTTGAAAGCTTCCGTAGCGAACGGCAAAGCAAAAGGAGATTAATTTCAGCTTGTTGCAAGCTGTTGTGCTGTAGCTTGGCTGGACAGTCAGTGAAGACTGACTGCGCAAGCCACAGGCATGTGTGTGTTAGCAGCTGCAAAGCAGCGCATAGTAGCTTCTGGCTGCGGTTTGCAGGGAATCCCGGAAGTACAGCACTAGCAGCCATAGAGGTAACTTTACCCATCCGATTCTTGCATTCCCTGCTAGACAAAGAAGTTTCAGAATCCTGCGAGAAAAGAATCTCCCAAACTAGGACTTTTTAGGCCTACTGTGAGCTGAGAGGCTGGCCTCCCATGCATACCAGGTCTACAACCCTGCAGCTGCTGCAGCGGCAGCCTACAATCAGGTCAGAGTTTGATTGGTGGTCGCTTGTCTTACGCTCATCATGCTTTGAGTGCAAGTCCGTGATGCAGGCTGCTCAGCAGCAGGCGGTTGCCCAACAGGTGGTGGCAGCCCAGCAGGTAGCTGCTCAGCAGGTTGCAGTGCAGCAGGCGCAGGCAAGATCATTTTCCTCTCGACGAGAAATGCCGTTTGCCTCCTGACAGTATCAAGTGGAGGCACAGCAGGCCTATGTGGAGCGCCAGAAGACCTTCGACCACACAGGCAGTCTACCACTGGCAAGCTGTGCTGATGTATGCGGTCACTCGCGCAGTGGACGGTCGCACATTGTACGCAAAAGGATGCTAGCACTTGGCTGCACAGGTACCTATGGCGACTCTCAGGTCGACCAGGACTGACTGCTTAAGGGCTCTGCTTGTCTTGGTCTACAACCGTTGAAGCTATCTCACTACGGCAAAGACCTGAAGGAGCTAGCAGACGAAGCGGATGCTGAGGGAGCAGAGCCTGTCGAAGCCCAGGTGGTATCCGGCTTCTCTTGTCACCTGAGGAGGGTCTGACATGGCAGCATGGCACGGTCTGCATTTGAAGCGTCATGGCAGGTGGTGGGCAAGGAGCCTCCTCTTTCGATTCGGTTTGCTTACTGGTCTGGGGCCTTTGAATGCGGTCTAATGAGTCTAATGTGCGGAGAGCTTTCTGACGGCGTTTCACGACTTCATTCAATGAGCTTGTAGGGAAGCCAGCTTGCACAACATTTGTTGCTAGCATCACCTGCCCACATCGCGGATAGCAATTTTGGCTCCGCCCCTCTAACCGGCCGGCCGATGCCAGCGCGGCATGGTGGCAACGAAGGCAAAATAGCGTCCCACTTAGTTGCAACAATGAGGTTTTTGTGTCCATAAACGTGGGGGGACGTGCAGCGCTAACTTAGAACAACATGTTGAGTGCAGCACTTGAACATGAATTGCACTGCAATTCACGCTGCAGAAGCAGCTTACATGGCAGGCGAATGTCAGTGAGGAGGAGTCTGAGGAGGTGCAGGAGCACCTGCTCTTGTTTTCCAAGCAAGCTCAAAGTCACCACGGGTGTGCTGGACTAGTGACTGTTTTTGGAAGAAGCTGACACACTCAGGAACGCAGGAGAAGGTCTAGAACTAGGGTCATACTCCCCGCGGCATTCATTCTGGTCCAGATGTGCTTTGTTGACCAGGAGCACTTGAAGGATGCAGTGGAGGGTACGCTAAGGCTCAAACGCCTGCTTAGCCAGGACTCTGAGGCAGAGCCATGGCATAGCTTGAGACAGTGTTTCTTCAGTTTTGGACTGGATAGGCATGTAAGATTTATGGTAACATCCGGCGTTTTTGGAGCTGTGGAGTGAATTTGGGCATGAAGTGGGCTGGAGCTTAACGCATTTTATCGCGGCCGCGTTTGGTGACTGCGCCTGACTGGGCCCAAGTATGCTCAAACAGCCTTACTTGAGCCTTCAAGCATTAAATCTTCAAAGTTGTGATTACACCGTGTGCGAGCCCCTCCTCCCCCCGAGACCATGACCATGTGTGCGTACAAGGGTATCCGTGGCGTGGAGCATCGAGACGCATGCCGTCATTACTTCTGTGTAAATGTGCATCATGCATCCACTTGGAAGAACATCCTTCTATGCACGTCTGGTGATGCTGCCGAGATGTAAATCAAGACTGCGCCGGCGCATTAATACATCTAGGTCAAGCATTATCCCTTTTGAGCACGCGATGATTTCGAGCGCGGCAAGTGCGCCCGTTTCAAATTTGAAGGGCGTCTATCCAAAAACATGTTTGCGTCCGTGCCGGGGAGCATGCCCGTCCGGAGAGCATGCGTTCGAAGAATATCCGTGCATATCCGTTCATAGTGCATGCTCAAGCCTGTGTGTGGTTCGTATGGCGACGGTGATTACGTCCAAGTTCGGGTGCATCGATTTCACGAAGCATCATGATGTACCCATGCCCAAACTATACTGCAGTTTCGTGCGTGTCCAACTTGATGAAAGTAATTTTTGCATGCACTAGCATATTTCCTGAAGCCATATGTAGCCAGGTGATCCAACTTAGTCATGATGGCGAAGCGGCCGTAAACTCGAGACAGACAAGACAACTGTCCGAAATTCCGCGAATACCCGGCGCATATCCAGAGTGCACATACACTCTCAACATACCTGACACATGCCCGGCATACCCAGCGGCCACCCGGCGCATGGCCAAAAGTGCTTCACTGATTCATTTGAGCTTGTCTTGCTTGTCCAGCGTTTAGGAGGTTGTGGTCCTGCACTGATTCCGGAAATTATTGCTTGTCGCGGCGACGCTGTTTTGATCGGTCTTGATCTGAGGATGGGCCAGCGAAAAAGAAGCGGGTCCTCGAAAACATCATAGATTCTGAGCGCCGTGGCAAAATTGACCACTTGATGGAGACGCTTGGCCGCCAGGAAGGCGTGGTCAATCTGCTAGGGCATGTTGAAGACAAGTGCCATCAATACCGCCATTGGGGCAAGGTGGTGTTGGTGGTGGGTGCTTGTTGCTTTGTGTGTCTGCAAGGTTGGTCTTACATTGTCACTTATTGTCACACTGACCATACGGACCTGTGCCGAGGAAGTGGGACAAGCCAGGGCCTTAGCCGCGGAACAACAGGCCGTGCGCCGGAGGATTGGAGCTGGTTTTGATTTCAAAGTGCTATCGCAGCAAATATCTTTCGGCCCATCATGCTGGCACCCGTCGCAGACCAAGGTTGGATGACAAAATTATGCTGCACGTCCTTGAAGGCTTAGAGGAAAGGGAGCTGGATTACTTGGATTCCTCCGGCTTCGTGCCGGATGAGTTCAACTGGACGACCCAAGGCTGAACATGCAGCACTGACCGCTGTGATTTGGATGTACCAAGTTTGAGTCTGTTTCAGCCTCCGGGCCTCTGCCTGAGGAAGGGCCCAGCTGACCAGGTAGCTACCCAGGTTGCCCTCTGCCCGGAACTCTGCATATTGATTGCGCCCTCCACTGTTCCAGCGCATGTCGGCTTTGTGGCTAAGGGCTCGAATCCCAGACGCTGGGCGGTGGCCCGCTGGACACGCACGAATCTCAAGCCTTGCTTCACAAACGCGTCTATGTCATGAAGCCCAAGGTTGCTCACTTTTCGGGAGAAGTGGAAGCTTAATGTAGAGGCTGATGGCCGAAGCCTCACTTGTCTTCAGGGGCTCTCGTGCGTGGTGAGCATTCTTTGCCCGAGGCATGCTGCGTGGCCTTAGCCATAAGGCCGAATGACTGGGAGGGTTGCCTGCAAGCAGGAAATTCCCTCCTTTGGTCACAAGGACTTGCGCTATGTCCTAGCCAAGTATGATGGTACACAGAACTTGGCCGAGCTGATCGCAGAGGCGTGGTGCCCATTGTGCCGTGTAGCATTGTTGGCAAGAAATGCGGCGCAAGCGCCCCAGCTGAAGGCGAAGGAGGCGCCTGCTCTCGAGGGCCGCACAGAAGGCTGCATGCCAGGCCAGCCAAAAGGATGACGTGCACACGCAGCCATGCAGTGTGCCACACAGTGGGAGAGTGCTCCAACGCCAGATGCACCGGGCATGGCTGCAATTAGCCGCTTTCACCGGCTTGAGCTCATTGACCCCACGGCTGATGCTGCAGAGACATGGCAGAACTTTACAGCATCCACCTTGTAGGCGCTAGACGCGCATTCAGGATGTGAAAGGGTGTTCTTGATTCATCAAGGTCTTTGGAGATGCCAATTTGAGTTTTGCGCCGCTCGGCTATTAATTCAGGATGCTGCCAGCCGCTCTGGATCTCGGAAATTTCTTGAAAATCTTGAAATATCTTGAAATCTTGTCCTTTCAGGCTGAACTTGGCGAGACATCGCAAAGTTCTAGGCCGTCAGCCCTGTCAGTAGCAACCAATTTCTACTGTGTGTTTTTTCTGTGCAACCCATCGTATCTCTGAAGCAGTATGTCTTCAGAGTGCCTACTGCCTGCAGGCCACGTGGGTCGTGTCATTGCCACCACCTTTGAGTCTTTGGAAGTCTTGAGGGAGCGCTATGAGGACGCACTTTTGACATCTCAAGTCCACATACCAACAAAAGGCCGTGTGCACTCGGTGTATATAAGATGGTTTCAATCTGCTGGATAATTATGCTCTTAGAAGTGTCCGGTTTGATTCGATGCTTGGTTGGACCTGTCAGCCTGCTGTGCAGGAAATAGATCAAACTATCAAGACTTTGGAGGACGAGCCGCCATCTGTCAGGTTGTTTTGCAGTTGCTGCATGGCTGTAGCCACTACCTATCCTCGCTTGCAAATGGCTCATGCGGTGAGTTTGCGCAAGTTGGCAACCCACGACTTCTGATCGGCGAGGAGCACTACGCAGAGGTTCATCATGAGATCGATTGCACTCGCATTGCCATGAACCCCAAATTCAAGGGCTTGGAGGCGTGGACCTGGCAGGTAGGTCAGTGACATTGTACCATGGTGTGCTTCTCAGGGGACGATCGGGGCGGTCTACTACAACTTCCCTCATGCAGGCGGTCGGTCAGTTGTACCATGCAGCAAGGGTCTTGGGCCCTCAACGCCACTTTTCCCATTTTGTGAAGGAGCCGTGGGCGGCTTCTTCGACGGCCACCCAGTCGTCAACTGGCGTCATGACTCGCGACTGCAGACAATGCGTAGTATTGCGTAGTGATGATGGGGGAAGTCTCAACAAATTCCAGTGCAAAATGGAACCTTTTCGCTCAGCAAGGAAAACTTGATGCGATTATTCTTTCGGGCGCTGCGATCCTTCATGAAAGTTGGTGGCCTGGTGAAGGCTGCGGGTATAGCTGCCATTTGCAATGCCCTATCCATTGCGAGACAATTGTAGCTGTACGGTCAATTTTTGACTGTCGACTGTCCAAGCTGCACCATACAGGCACTTTCACAGATAGAAATCCCCTGAAAAGGTTGCCTCAAACATGGGAGCAGTGGGTGTCCGATATTCGAAGCTCGTCAGCATCCATAGAATTCCTTGAGATGCTTCTTGTACATGTCTTTGACAGTCTGAGTGATCGTGAAAGGTTCATCACTTTCGCAGCCAAAGAGAATGAATTTGACCATGTCTGCGTCCTGGCTCTTCTGCATTTTCCTTTGGTGAGATTGATGACTTGCTCCACAGCAGTTTTCGTGCTCCCAAATAATGCTGCAGCCATTCGGCTGTTCACATGCAATGAGCTCCAAATGCGGTACGTGCAGCCATCCACTGTCGGCATAACCGCAACACCTTGACAGCGTACACAAACCACGCAGCATCTAGAAAAGTGAGGCCCGAACAAGGTGTACCCTTGTCCTCAAAGATGTTGACAGCCCTTATCGCAACGGTAGGGCCTCCCAGTGTCACAAGAGTCATAACCACAGCCAACTTCTTCTATGGTGAATGTCGCGGTGTATACTCTATCTGGTGAACTCGCGGCCAGCGTTTCCGTTTTTGACCCTTAGCAGCACATGGCACCTACGTAGGCAATGTATGCATGCGCCAAAGCCGCAGTGGACAGCATTTTTGTGACCTTGCCAACAGGAGGGTGACAAAGTCGCATCCATCTACCGCCAACTGTCTCTCCCGTCAGTTCGGCTCCTGCTACTTGGATGTTCACCATGCGCCAAGGTTCATATTTCATATTTCCGTTCAGGGGAACCCGTGCAGAATGACGTAACCTTACGAACAGCATGCCGAAAGAACAGGCTACAAGGGCAAGAGCTCTCCGTTGAGGATGAGGTGCCGCGCAGCTTTTACCTACAATATAATATCATACGCCTGTCAGTGTCTCTCAGAGCGGCGTCACAAGTTGCCACAGCAATGTGGTGACCGAGTTTTTGCGATCCTGAAGTGGATGAGCAGAAGATCACAGAACACGCAGCTATCGTTTTGGATGATCTTTGTAATGTCATTGTGCTCGTGCAGGTGGGTGCGGTTGGGCTTCTTGCGCCTGATGCCCAACTGACAGCAGTCGTGCAGCCGAGACGTTCCGGTTGCTTTGAGGCCGTCTTTGCAGACTGCATTGCTTTGATGGTAGGTGATAATGTGATCTTGCACATCAGTCTTGAAGTCTTGGTTTTCAGAGTGCCTGCCAAATTTTGTGCATGGCCGCCAGCATGCAGGCAGCGAGAGTGCTGACCACATCCAAAGATGCGACAGCCAAGATTTTCGACATACAAACAGGCTCTTCTCACGGCTCTTTCAGCAGGGATGTACGCATAGCAAGGTGGTCTGTTGCAGGCATGTGCGAGCGGACCTTCAATGAGAGCTTCGAGGAGATGGGATACAACAGTATCATTGCGGCGGACGTATGTGATGCTCGGCGTGGAAAAAAAGCTGGTTTCCCAGATGTTGTGAATGTCCCAGGACTTTAGTATGTAATCTGGGCTGGTGAAATCCCGCTGCAGCCGAGGACAGTGGCAAGCTCTTCCTCGTAGCTTGCGAGACTGGTGTGGTTTCTTTGTACAAGACAACGACGGGACAGTGCATCTATTGCTTTGAGCTCGAAAATCCGGAGAAGGCCTGAGTGCTGCACTCAATCTGCGCAGCTGTGCATGCAAGCTGTTGCCTTTTCTCTGCACCTGCCAAATGTTTCAGGGGCTGATGAGTGCAGCACTGTCTCCAGATGCTACGATGCTGGTGTTGGTCGATGGCAGTGGGGATGTGCTGTTGGTGGACTGGGCTCAGAGCAAAGAGCCAAGACGCCTGGCAGCGAGCCCTGGCCGCGAGAGTTGCCACTGGAAAAGATAACAGCCTTGGTCCCTTTTGACTTCTGTGAGGCTTGGCCGGGCATTGCAGGCAAAATTCTCGGCAAACACGGCAAAGGCTCAACGGCACTGTTTCAAAGTGCACTCTGTGAACACCATTCCGCAGGTGGTTGTCGCTTTGAAGGAGCACGTAGCGCAGATATTCGACACAAAGTCTGGTCGAAGCGAGCAGCTCTTCAAAGGCCACATGGGCCATGTTCTGACGGAGACTGGTCTGCAGCAGAAGCTTACATAGTTCAGTTTGGCTTTTGATAGATCCCAACAATGTTCTGTTCAATGCAGCCAAAAATTGAGAATATGCATGGTGCCCGAACTTGGCCCGACCAAGTACGGCTCCAGGAAGGGGAGCTCATTTGTGATCGCTTGAGGGGCTTAGGAGCTCAGGAAGCCCTAGGGTGGCACCGAAAGTGCCGGCGGAGGGTGCCGAAGCTTTTTTTGCGGCATCTGGCCCAGAATTCATGTCTGCATGTCCTGGAGTGTTGCACGCGCTCGGGAGCTCACGGAACCCAAAGACTGGTTGACGAAACTCCAGTGGCCATTTTGCCTCACGCTACTGGAAGAGACTATGCGCGCTTAACCAGGCTGGGTGCGGTGCCAGAGGCAGCAGTGTTTGTCCATTCATTGGCAGTTGTGGGCTGTTCAGAAGCACGAAGCATGCAGCTGTGTCCAGAATCGCACAGGGCAAGCGCTCCCACGTAAACGACTTGCTTTCAAGCGGTACATGCAAGAGGTTAACTTTTTCGCGTGCAGCAGCATCCGTCGTTCGCTGTAGGTTAGCTACCGGGCAGGGGTTTCCCCCAAATTTCCCCAGCCCCGAGTAACGCATTGACGAATGGCTCATGCCGCAGCAAAGCTTCTGCATCGCCTGAAGCCCAACAGTCCCCAAAGTGGCGTTGACATATCGTCTGGGTGGTGTCTTGAGGTCAGCTACAGTCACTCTTGTACTAATAGAGCGCTTTTTTACTCATTTTCTGGCGCGTTCATCATTTGCTGCCCTTCCTTTTGCTTTGCGTTCCTGCGTGAAGCAGTCTTTCTGCTATGCGATGCTGGGCCTGAACAGCTGAGGCAAGCTTTTCTCCTGACATGACGTGCCTCGGAAGTAGCAGCTGTTGGTTGCGGTCAGTTTGATGACCAGCGTGCTGTTGACCACACTGGCTCGTCACGCGCCTTACCGGAGAGTGCAATGCCCATGCCAAGGACCGTTTTGACCACTTCAGCAGATGGAGTACTCCGGCTTTTCGATGCAAGCGATGCCTCTCTCATTCGGGATTTTCGCAGGCTTGTGCTTTGCGCATCACTGTTGTCACTAGCAAAATATCACGGCCAGAACTGTTGAAGTGCCCAAGCAGGCATGCTGGATCAGTGCGAAGCTGTTGCTTCTCACCATGTGGGGACTCAATCCTGGTGGCAGCAGTCAGCGGCAACGTGGCCAAAGTCTTCACGCTTACCGATGGCAGATGTACCAGGACCACCTCGTGCAAGTCTGCCCTTAGCCCCGGCTGTTTGCTAGCCCTCTGTAAGTTAGCGTCGTGTTCCTGCATGATTCTGGCATGTTCTTGGTTCTTTGGCAATGCAGAACAGAAGGGGGAGTAAGGAGCCATTAATGCTTGCTAAGGGCGTGTGATTTGCTATGGCAGGACGTTCACAGGGCACAGAGGCCAGTTGCTGAGAGTGATGTGCCAGAAGAACATGCGATCCCAAACTCTGATGCTGAAAGGCTTACTTTCGTCTGCAGTGTTCTCACCCTCCGGCGGAACTGTCCTAACTTCTTCGGGTGATTGCACAGCCTGCCTCTTCGATGCTGAAACTGAGCAATGCCTTTGCACCTTCACCGGTCATGAGGATGGCAGTTTCTCCTGCCTGTTTGTGCTGCACTCGAAATACATTGGATTGTCAGTCAAAAAGCTAGCTGAGCATGTGGCAGGAGGGGCTGCTTTCTGCTATATTTCTGCCTGCGGCCGTCATCAGCACCGCTGAATCTGCTGGCAACTGCGAAGAGGGAGATGACCACCTCCAACCAATCTGCGAAGCAAAGCGTGAGATTGCATCGGGAATCACTGACTTCTCGTAGTGCAGTTTGTCATGGGGGAAGTGCACCTCAGACCGTTATTGACTATTGACCTTGCCAGTGCCAGCTCAAGGTGGAAACCGTGCCTTTCCTTCAGTGGAACCTTCATCGGTATGGCCGAGCATACGGGGACAGGCCGTGGATTTGCTGCCTGTGTTCATCAAAGGTGCATAAGTAGGGCTTTGTCATGGAGATTATGTGCAATTGGATGCACTTGGTCGCCTTGAAAAAGAGCTAGAATCTGGCGGAGCGGCAGATAAAGACAGACAAAATTTTCAAAGCTGTGGAAGGTCCGTAGCATTGGCCCTGATTGGCGCAAGAGAAGTGGGACAAATTGCATCCAAAACAAAGTTGCAGAAGGGTCCGATGGCAACTGCACTTTAATGAGGATGTGCCTGCAGGCGTGATGCTGGGCGCAGGCCCGGCAAGTCAGAGAACTACAACGCGCAAAGGGCCAGGACCCTTCTTCACTTCTGCTCTTGCAATGACTTTGCACCACCTGCTTTTGCAATGTTGGATTTTGCCTGGTTAGACAAGGGTGCAAAAACTAGCGGCGAAATCGCAAGGCTGTGACTGGCTCCATGGTTGATGCTTTGTCCTACTGAGGCGGACAGGGACATGGTCTATACCTTCAGATACAATCCTAGCGGAAAGCAGCTTGGCCCGCCTCCTGGCAGCAGTTGACGCAACGGGCGGGCCCCCATGGCCGTGAGACTGACAGTGGAGTAGCAGGCACAGATGGACCTGAGTGTCAACCAAGGCAAGGAATCCGACTGCCGCCCAGCATCAGCACGCTGGAAGAGTGCCCGGATGGTGATGTACTTACATCAGGGACAGGGCTGCTAGGTGTTGCTGGTGCGTCGTTTGATCAGAATCTGATTTGGGAGGTCCGTTTTCCTGGAAACCAGTTGAAGAAAAGAAAGTGCTGGTCTCGGGCTCGGCGCTTTCCGCAGCTCTGCCACGATAGTGGATAAAGGCGCACAGCACGAGTCTACACCCTGCGGTGCCCGAATGGCAGATTCAGATGCACTTTCATCTTAGAAGGCTCAGGGCCCCTCTCAGCAAAGCTGAGTTGGGTGCCAAGTGGCTGTCAAGTAGGCTCTTTTAATTCCAGCGGAAAGCCAGCGAGTGCACCGGCCACATCAGCTAGATTCAGAGGCTTCATCAGTTTCTCAGTGCAATTGCAGAAACCCTTCCACATTCCCCGAAAACTAATGTTCTGGGAATGATGCAGCATGTCGAGCCCGCCTAGCCAGACGGCGCTGGCGGCTTCAGGAGAAACTTGGATATCAAGAGAGGCCGATTCAAAGTTTGCTTGGTACCCATGCCTTCCACACAGAACTCAGTCCTGGAGTTTGATGGAGATCACTTGAGGGTTTGAGCTGACTGGTGCAACCAAGGAAGAGGATGGCCTAACTGTTGTGTCTTGCTTGCAATTGTTTTGCTGCCCTTGCTGTAGGTCAACAGCTGCCATAAAAGGAAGCCGTGGGCATCTAGCCAAACCTAGCCCGTAAAGACTTGCACAGTCTTTCCATGGAAAGGAACGCCCCACAGCTGGCAGCTTGAAGAAGAGTGCTTCCGCACCTGCGCCTTCTACACCTGTGCCTCTGCAGAGAAGTAGCCGCAATCGCTGGAAGCCTCTGTTTCGAGATCCAACTTTTGGTGGGACAATTTTTGGCGGAGAACGTAGAAAGGCCGGCTCTGCTTTCCAGATTCCATTGGTCAAAGCAGCCATGGATGGACAGGAGAAACCGACGTTGAACGCGCGCAGCTTCGTCTTCGAGGATGAGGCTGCAGAATTTGTGTCGAGAGCTGTGCAGAACGGCTGGCTTGTGAAGAGGCTGTAGAATTTGTAAGAGCTGTCAGGCCGAGTTGCTGTTATCTTCCCATGACCGGCAAAGGCGATGCTCAAGTTTTGCCAACAACGTGTAAATTCCAGGGTTTCGGATCGATGTAGCAGGTGGCAGCAGCTAGGCAGTTGAAGCAGAGAAAGCTTTGCTATGCTCTAGTTGGGGCTGACCTCATGCTGTGGAGGAGTGGAGAGGGAATATCAGACCGGCTACAAGCAGTCTGGAAAATTGTGGTGCAAAACGAAGCAGCCCCACAGCCTGCATGTGAGAGCCACTTTTGGTGCCTTCATGCTTTTGATGTTGCTGGGCAGCCGCAGCATCCAAGGAGAAGCCAGATTCGCCACCTACGCCTTCCTTGTTGGACATCCTGGCTCCTCCAGAATCCGGTCTTCAGCGAATAGACACGTCAGGCCATAGCACGACTTTGCTTTGTGCAGGCACCCACGTTGCTGCATCATCCATTATGAGCTAGATGTTTGAGCAGCTGATTGCGTGGGTCAGGGTCTTGCCTGTGGCTGTTGCAGTCTTGCCGCCTGGTCTTGGCTCCAGGATCTGAGCCAAACTAGGCCACGCGCAGTCAAGTTGTGATGTCATTGAGCTTTCAGACTGGCGTCAATCTAGGATTTTTTAAGCGATTGCCGCGAATAGCTGGAATTCGCCGAGCACACCCGAAGGATATCAAAAGCTAGAGGACCCCCCCAAGCTTGATAAGTAGCATTGGGTGTACATGATTCAGGGGGAGCAAACACGAATTAAGTGATACCTTGCTCTCATCAAGGCAAGATAAATGAGACCCGCCAAATTATTCTGTGGTACTGGATTATACGCGGCGCATCAACGAATGCCAGCATGCTAGACAAGTGCACGAGTTGGTTCTGGCATCTATCTGCGAGCCTCGGCATGACCTTGCCAACATGTCCAACGGCGCATCGGCTTGCTGCATGCTTGCGGGAGCTGGCGGATGAGTTAGAGTGTTCCGAACAAGTGGCTGGAGGGACCTGCGAGGGTGCCCGCCAGAAACTACAACGCGCGATAGCAACATGCTGGGAAGTCCGTCCCTTGCCCAGTGCCTGCATGGCTCTGAGAGACTTTCTCAAGGAATCAGCGTTGAAGTTGGATGTCGAAATCAAGATTGTAAAGCCTAACGGCGAGAGCTCCTTCGTCGGAATGATCCTGTGTAAAGGTGTGGCAGAGGCAGTGGTGAAGTATCGTGGCGAGTTTCCTTCAATAGCACTGCGGGAAGAGTGTAATTATGTTTTTGCTGACCGGCTAGGGTTTGGTGATGTGGTTTCTCCGTGCATCGCCTTCGATCTTTCCTTGTGCGAGTCCACGGACTTTACAGACTTGACCGTCCTGGATGTGCTTCGAAAGCACACATCCATTTGGGCAACCCAGGAGCACTGCTCCAAGACTTGGCCGACAAATATGTGGGTGACAGTGGAAAGATGTATTCGAGTCGTTCCTGAGGGGGAGTCGCCAAGTGCACTCGGTAAACGCTTTGCAAACTTCTTCGGCTCCGTGGATTTGCTGCAGGCTTATGCAGCCACACCCAGTGGACCTGACTGTGGGGTGGAGGCTCTCCTGAGAGACACCTACACCCGCAAGGAGCCTACGGATGCTGACTTCCTCGGTCTCATTTCTGGCTTAGATCTAGAAAACGTGCATCGGCTCTGCATGCTGGCCTGCATCACCATGCAGCGAGACGGAGGCCCTTCCAATCTGATGTTGCGGCAGAAGGCAGGCAGCAATTCTAACGGTATTTTCCAACTTGTTTGCATTGACTCAACACGCGTTCTCAATGCGTTTCCCAGTGGTATGCTGCAGCTCTTTGACGGAACGATCGACCAATTTACGTATTGGTTTCCGGTCTGCCTCGAGTTGCCTCAGGCTTCCGAGGTCATTCACGCGTCCGTCGCTTCGGCCGTTTTGTCGCTGGATGCTGACGATGTGGAGCGTTTTCTCACGGAACTCTTGAGCGTGCCCGGTGCTTCGGTCTTTCGTAGCAGGTCTGAGGCCGTGGCAGCTTCTGACCGGCTGAGACACCTGCAAAGATTGCTGGGCGAGGGGCAGGAGTTAACGGCTCGAGAACTCTGCTTTCGAGTGTTGCCCACTTGGGAGGTGGACTACTGGGCGCCTTCTCGCAGGGAGCTGATCCCGTTACACGACTTGGAAGTCCATTGGCAGAAAGGTGGGAGCGCCCAAGAGTGGGAAGAAAGGTGGAGCTGGCCCCACCAGAATGAAGATGTCACGGGTAAAATCCCTCAAGCACGTGTTACTGTGAAAGACTTTTTCTGACCGCAGGAGAAAAAGAAAAGACGGGGAGTAAGGGAAGGGCTAAAACGCTGTAAGGTGACCGGAGGAAGACCAGCCGCCTTAGCACTGGCAGTGCCTTCAGCAACGTCTCCTCGGTGTCGCAGCCTCAGCGATCGGGACCTGTCCGTGCAGTGATGTACATGCTTCATGGAGTGAGCACTTGTCTACAATCTACTGCGTAGTTGCAAAGCATCCTAGAGAGACGGATCCTGCCTTCATTATCCCCAACGCCTGATCCGGCCGATGAGCTTCAGGATCCCAAAGGCTCAGAATTTGGAGAATCTTTCTGGTCCCGATGCGGAGGTCGCGACAAAGCTTCTCACAAGCGGGCCTTCTTTCGAGGCCTTGCCCTAGCACTCCTGGATCTAAACTAAATTGCACTGCAGGCCTGGGTGTTGCAAGGTTGCCTTTCAACAAAGGCACCGCAGCTCGTGGAAGTAGTAATGACTTCGGAGTGCTGCTACAAACGATGAAGGCAACAATGCAGGCACTATTTCTCCTCTCCTCTGCTGTGCTACCGCTACATACCACTACACAATGCAGGGTTCTGTCTTAGCCAGAAGTTCAGTGGCAGTTTGGAACTGGCAGGACTGCCTCGGCAGCGGATGCGCCGACGTCGCAGATTCACCGCCTGTCGCAAGATTCCCGCACATCCTCGGCAGTCGATTCCAAAAGCTCTGCTCGCACATTGCGTGGTACCTCCAAGCTGTCAGTGGATTCCAGGGGCCCTGTCCATGCACCTGGACTTGTGAGAGCCTTGCATCCCATGACGCCCTTGGAGTCGGATTTGATAGCGCTCGGGAATGAGGCGGGCACAAGATGTTAGAGCAGCCCAGCAGAATTACATGATGTATTGAATCATGCCCTTGATGCGAAAGGGTGAGATGTCGGAGAGTGACAGCCAGGCAGGCTGATTCCTTCTTGTGATTCGTTTCGCAGCGTAGTCATGTCTTGTGCAGGCATCGCCAGGGCCGAGTCCATGGCCATCTGAAGATAACGGGACACCTGCGACGCCTCCCAACGATAGCCGTTCGCCGAAGGGAACACCGAAAGGATCCCCGAAGGGCACACCAAAGGCATCCAGGATCCCCAGCGTTGCGAACCTGCGGGACAAGTCTCCCCGATCGCAGTCTCGGGCACCTCAGTCTGAATCCAAAAGATTGACGTTGCCCAGAAGCGACTCAAAGCTAGACAGCCGGGTGAACGCTCAAGAGCTTAGAGGCAAATCTCCTCGAGCTGAGAAGACCTTGCTTGAGGTGGAACTGCGTCTTAGCAAGGGTGACCCCAGATCGCAGAACAAGCTTCTGCCTGGCATCGATAGGAAGCCATCCCGCGAATCATCGAATGAGCTCACTGTGGGATCATTAGGATCTCGTCCACAGTCGCGGGCGGGGTCCAAGCAATCCTCGAGCCTCGAGGAGAAATTGATTTTCTCTGCAAGAAGGACCCCATCCAAAAGCATCGCTGAGCAGTCTGTCGGAGAGCTGCCCAAGTTTAAGGCTAAGGACAAGAAGGCCTGCGGAGTTGCTTGGGGACGTAGATTTGCTCTAACTTTGGAGTTCGCCGTGACAGGGGACGATGAGCACCAGCGCTTCTGAGTCTACGCTTCTGTCCTAGTCTTCGCTGAGAGTTGACACGAGGGCTTCAAAAAACATCTAGGCATACATTCTTCTCATGACTCGTAGAACTTATGGATGAGGGCAAGGACTGGGCTCTGGCCAGGCAGAGAACGCGGGTCCTTGGCAGGGCCCTACCTGCCTGCTCCCACCCTAAGTTGGCCTCCTGTCTCACCGTATGCCAAACGGCAGAATTCCATGACGTTGACGGTGTTCATGTGGAGAGATAGAGACACAGAGAGGATGCATAGCGGGCATAGCATGCCTACGACTGCCCGTCGTCCTGTTCTAGGCACAGTTGGCATTCGCTCTGGACCTGAGCTCATCTTAAAGACGGTGATTGTCCTAAACTGTTGTAGATGATCGGGCATTCGGTCGCAAACTGCGCAGTAATGTGCAGGAGCACCTGAGGTCATGACCACTAAGGTGTGTCATCGACTTGTATCGGCTTGTTTGAAGAGGGCAGCCAGGGTGGAAGCATGTGTGCTGGGCCAAGGCCGTGAAGTTTGTCTTTTTTTGCCTTGCTTCCAAACGGGCACCTCCTCGGCTCTTTTAGCTGACGTCGCCGAGCAAATTCTTTTGCTTGGTCTTTATGCGTCGAAGGGCAAGTGCCCGGGGGCCGCGGCTTTGGAGTGCATCCCCCGACCCGTGGATCAGAGTTTACCTTGCTGGATCTCGACGTGGTATGTTTTATGTCAGGACCTAGTAATACCGCACTTTCAGATTGCTCTGCCACGTCCAGTTCACAGCCAGAGGTCGTTGAAGGCATGCTGGCAGTGAGGTCATGGAAAAAAATGTGTCACGGAGCAGGCCTTGAATCGTTTGACCTTGGCTGGTGTCACCATCAAAGTGACGCCTCCTGCTCTGTCGTTGTGTGAGCACTCTCAGTTGTTCGGATTCCTATAGAACCCGCCTACAGGTAAGTGAGGGGTGAGCATTTCATCCTGAACCGTTCTGCTGCAGCTCATGGCCGATGTCTTTTCGCCGTAGCTCCTCTGTGAAACTAGCACGTAGAAAGTTCTGCAAAAAAAGGCGAAGCAGCTTCACGATCGATTCATCAAGGAGTGCTCTGGAATTCACGCCCGGATCCCCAGCCTGCCTTCTCCGCAGGCTTTCAGGCTGTGTAGTAATTGACGACAGCAAGGTGGCTGTGGCACCTTTTTTGCCACACGCCCGCACTCGTATTACTAAACAATCTCACGCCCGAGCATCACAGGGATAGTTATAGAGTGCAGCTGCTTTCGAAGGCAGACAGCTGTAGATGTGCGATGGGGATATGGGATATCAATGACAGCGCTCCGAACCAGTTCCAGTTCCTCTTCGCGGATCTGTGGAGGTCATGTTTTGAGCTCAGCGATGTTCGTCACTACTGGGCTGAGGTCGGCTAGCGGCAGGATCCAGTCCTCCCGGAACGTCATATGCCTGGCGCGCCTAGCAGTCTTGGTTTGCTTTTCTTGCATCGCATGACAGAAGCTTGACCGGAATCCACTTGTGGAACGCTGGTGCTAGATTGAGTGAGGCAGAGTGCATCTGGATGCCCGGGACGGCTGAGCGGTACTCGTGGCTTTGGAGGATGGAAGTCATTCGTGTGACCCAATGTGGGACGACTTCTCTTCGTAAGCACAGAACGCATTTAGCTTTCGCTGACACGATCATTTCTCGCAGAAGCAGACGCTTTCTGTCCTCCAAAGTGCTGGAACGTTTCACAGGATGGGCCAAGGTAGGATGCAGAAATACGTAGTTTGACGCTTCCAGCGGACCCTGGGGCGGCAGCGTTCTTGTGAACCCAGAAGCCAGGAACAAATCGTGAGCAGGTCTTGGACCTTGTTGGGCCATAGGGCCATAGGGGTATCAAACGACACTGGAAAGAAGGGTTGCCTGGTGTGGATGTCCACCGTCTTTGCATAGACTTCGGCTTTTGGCCCTGCTAAGCAATCTGAAGTTGAACTGGCCATGCTGCAATCACGCTGTCGTGCCATGCTCGCCAAGGATTGAGTCCACGTGTCTCGAGATGTGTACTTGCACTTCGTTACAGGCTGGATCGGTGCAGAGTAGGTAGGTGGGACAGGAGACAGCGACCCGGGGTGCATGGGACTGAAACTTATGTGTAAGTTCAGTTGGATTGGAAGGAGAGTGGCGCAAATGTGATGATAGAAGATAGCATCATTACAACCCTCTTGACAGGCGAGGTCTATCTTGGCGTGCACATGCACGATGCTGCTCATCATTGGTGCCAACCCGCAGCATGTCACCGCTTTCTGAAACCGATCAGTTGTTGCATAGTGACCAACTTTGCAGTTAGCGTGTCCCACCTTCCCACATGCAATAAGCTTGACAGAGCACACACCCTTTCCTGTGCCTGCAGACAGTTAGCGCTTGCTGCAGACGCCCGTCCTTGGCTCGGGGCATAGCTTTGCATTTGAGCCGCGTGGCGGGGCCTCCAAGAGCAAGCCGGAGGCAGGATGCTTTCCAACCAGTCATACTGCTGACATCCTGCAGCTGCATTGCTGGAAAGATGATTGCAGGTCACTATTTCCGATCTGTAGGTAGTGGCATTTTGTGAGATTTCAGTCTGGCATCCGCGCCCACCCGCGCCCTTGCGCCAAAGTCCAAGGCATCTGGGTAATCCTCTGCCGCTGCTCAAGCTGGCCCAAGAAGCCGAACAGGTAAGACCTTTGGCCCAATGAGCTCAATGACATGCGAACAAATGAAAAGAAGAGAAAATTCACAGCTCGCTATAGCTCTGGTTCGAAGCTGCATGACCACCTAAAGGGTGCGGTGAAGCGGCGAAATGGCAGGCCCGGAGGCAGAAGCTTCGATGCTTGACTGCGCGATGGGAATTCAGCAGACAGAGCATTGGCCTCGCAGTCTCAGAAAAACTGCGACTCCCAATATCACGCCAAGCCTCCCTTGCTCAGGAGACTTGCTTTCCATGAGCTTCTGGCGCAACTGGAGTTGTATAATGATGAAAGGGAACAGGTGGCTCCGCGGCAGTTACACAGCAGTGGTTTGTGAAGAGCTTGTTGCAACAGGGTTGAATTGCAGCCAATCATTGGACACTGTCACTTCATCATTTGTGCAGTCATGCAACAGAAGCACAAAATCTGCCAAGTGCGCTGAACACCACTGGCCTGACAAAACCTGAGCTGCAAGTCGTGACTTTCATCCCTTCAAGGAACTGGCTCACTTGCGGCGACGCTGCTGCAAACAGATGCGTTCAAACGAGAGAGACTGATCCTGGGGTCATCTGGTGAGCTGCCATGCTTGTGATGAGGCTGGAACTGGAGAGCTACAAGGCGGTGCGATCTTGGAATACAAGCCTTCTAGAGACTCAAGCGCTGACCCACTGCTTACGGCAGATGCGGCAGGAGAAGAAGCCTTTACCTGCCGAGGCCGTGCCTTCGTACAGTCGTAGAAAAGGATGTTTTTGGTCAGGCCAATGCTGCCCAGGTCGACTTTAGCCCAGTAGTGCCGCGCGAGAGGAGAAGCGTGGAGGCACAGGATAAAACTCATCCGGATGAGTTGCACGCGATCACGACGGCAGGTAACCTTTCAAGACATCGTAGACGAGGAGTACGGTGCTTAACTCTTCACACGCGCCAGGAAAAGCTTGCGATCTGGTTTCTGCACGGCGCAAGGCCCATCGAGAGCAACTCGAACCACGACCTGACTGCCGCTCGGGCATGTTGCTTGCAAGCGCAGTGTTTGCAGACTTGCCGGCTTGCCCTGTTGTGTGACCTTCCTGTTGATAAGCCCAATTGCTCATGCCTCCAGGTGGATTCCTGCACGCGGACCTCCAGCGTTCAAAAGGCTCTAGCCGTGCAGTGATGTTTAAGCCAGCCGCAGAAGCGTCGCAGCTAGACAGGATCTGTAGCCACCCACATGGCAGTAGCTGCAGGCAATTGCAGAGGGCCTTCTGCTCCGCGAGCTGTGGAAAGCCAATAACATCGGGACAGAAATGACTGAATCGAAGCTTAGCCAGCTGAAATCACGCAGAGCTTGATTGCTTCAGGAGGAGCACGGCCTATTTGGAAGAGATCAAGGACGAGCAGATCAGGCCAAAGGGGGCCACATGCACGGTGCGTGCAGGTATTTAAACCCACCGCAGAAATTGCCATGCAGTGTTCCACACCACGGTGGTTGACAGGGCCGTGGCCTCCAGCGCCGACAATCAGCTTACCTTGGAGGCAGTCATGGCCGTGCTTCATTCTCGACGCGGCTAGTGGTGTCTGCGCAGGATCAGATGGTGCAGAAATCTCCCTATGGCTTCATCTTGTCGCCACACGGCCCCAAGCGACTCTTAGCTGAATTTTTTGAACAGTCCGACATGCCAGAGCTGATGTTAGAGCTGATGCCAGAGCTGTCGGCCCGGGGGGTGTGCCACTAATCTAGATCAGACAGATTGCCAAGGAGTGGCCTGGGATTTCCTCTCTATGTTGCTCCTTTTCTACGTGGCTTGGCTCATGCTAGCATAGCGCAGCTACCATTGATAGGTCTATGCATCCTTGTGCCATGATGTGTCATTCAGTGTGTCAGGTCGCTGGGATACGTTCTTGGAAGTGTTGGCATGCATTGGAGAAAAGAGCGAAGACTGTGATCTGAGGACGTTGTTACCATTCCGCTGACAGCCTACGATCCTGCTGCTCTCTTACATACCTTTTTCCCGACATCTAGCCCTCTCCAGTATCTGCCGCGACAGCAGCTGAGGAACCCACGACGTTTACGGATACGCAGCCGGCCCAGATGTTTGTCAAGTTGGGCCTGCAGCGCCTGTTGGCCAGAGTACCGAACGAGCTGTTTCACTTTCACTTCATATCATTTCGACTACCGGTGGTGGCTGAGCTCCGAAGGATGGATTGGATCACGCAGATCTTCTGGACATGTGACATTGGAATGTCCTTGATCACGGGCTTTGTCCAAGAAGGCCAGCGGGTTCGATTGTAAATTTGCAGGCCGGCTGAACCATTGTGACGTGGCGACATGTCGCGACAATTGCTGCACCTGGAACCTACTTCTGCCAGCACTCGCGGAAAGGCAACGTCAATCTCTATCCGTGGCCAATCTTTATCAATTATCTGATGCTAAGCTGCGCTTCCGCACGATCAGAAGACATCTTGGCTTCGAATGGCTTGCCACTCAGGAAAACGTGGTTTATCCTCGATCTGCACCTTGGCAGGGAAAAGAACCTTGCGCTTCAGTTGCCCTCCCAAATAGTGCTAGGCTGGTCTGTGGCCCGGACTGGATCTTCACCATCGTGCCGCTGTTCCGCAGGCAGAAATGGCATGGAGCCACGCACAGTCATTTGCTTTAGACACCGTACTCCATCGTCATGCAAGGGTTCCATTTGTTTGGGCAAGTACGCACCTACAACATCCTACAACACCATTATAGGTGAGATGGGCGGGCAGCTGTACCGTGAGCAGTCCGGCCAAGGAACATCTCCGGATCGCAAGGCTCAACAGACCCGGGGTCAGTCAACAGACTCTTGCGATCGCTCCGAGTGGTGCTCTGGCAGCAACAATTTTAGTTGAGGTTTCTGGATTCTGGTCAGCCGGCAGGATAATGCTAGCGCATAGTCCTGGAATTTACAAGGATGGGCCATCTTGTATCAAGCAAGCATGTAATAATTGGTGCCAGAGGTGCGGACAGTGCGGCTGCTTCGACTTGCGACTTGTCTCCTTGAGTCATCTTTCAGCAAGAGATTCGCTGCCTCAAATGCTTTTAATCTGCATTTCCTGCAAGTGACAGGTGAAACTGAAGAGGATCCTTGCGATGATCAAGGATCGCATCACATCTGAGGCACAAGACACTTCAAGTCCTGCTCTTGTAGAGATGATCGCGGACGGGACCCCCATCTGCGCCCAAATCCGCATTTTGAAATCAAGTTTGCCAGTCCGACAGGCTGTGTTCATTTTGGTGAACATCTGCAGAATGATAGTCGTGTGCCCAGTGGGCCAACAATACGCATTGCGCAGTGAGCACTTGTTGCTGTATAGGTTTGTGGGAAAGAGAATGAGAAGAGGTTATGCTGCTACTGGTCAACCACTTCATCGCCGCGACGTTTTACCTCATTGGAAGCCTCGGGGAGCCACAGAGGAACTGGCTGGATGTCGCCTGGCTTGCATAAAAAAAGCATTAACGCAGCAGAGAAATCTCTTGTCACGTGTTGTTGCAGCTGTTTAACTCGTACTTCCTTTCCCGCCGTAGAGGTCCCGGCAGAGGTAATGGCCGCGCCGTACCTTCCCTCCGACCCCACGTCTCGCCGAGTATAGAGACAAAAGCCTCCAATACTCGAATAAGACCCCTGGTGACCAGCATAGTCTCACCAGAGCATCCATGCCCAAGCCATAATTCTGTTCGTGTCTTAGTGAGTGCGATTACCAGAGCATCCATGCCCAAACCATAATTCCGTTCATGTTCCAAGAGCATACGCTCACCAGAGCATCTATGCCCAAACCATAATAACGTTCGTGTTCCAAGAGCATACGCTCACCAGAGCATCCATGCCGAAACCATAATAACGTCCGTGTTCCAAGAGCATACGCTCACCAGAG
>CAJNIZ010021224.1:58553-88414 GCA_905231905.1 Symbiodinium pilosum
ATGCCCAAACTATGCAACGCAATTCTGGCCCTTCAATATGCAGAATTCTGCGCACTTGTACCATCTGAGCATGTAAAATCCTACTGAAGCGTGTCTTTTGCCAGCTCCTGTCACAGGGTCGCAGCCCCTGAATATGCACAATCCTTCCACTGCCCTTAAGGTTATGGCCCATGAAAACTGTTTTATGTTGGGTCGTTTTTCAGGAAAAAACGACCTGGCATAAAGCCTCTTTCAGACTTCCTTAAACACGTTTCGCATTGAAATTCTCAGTAGTTTTGTGCCTTGGCTGCATTTGCCCCTCTCGCCCACTCGGCGAGATGAGGGGGCGAAGCGTTTTAAAAAAGCCTTAACGCGGCAGAGAAATCTCTTGTCACGTCTTGTTGCAGCTGTTTAACTCGTACGTCCTTTCCCGCCGTAGAGGTCCCGGCAGAGGTAATGGCCGCGCCTTACCTTGCACAAGGCTGCAGGCACCTCAAGCAGGATAGTGGCTAGCCCTCGCGGGCTGCAGAAGCCACATAGAACCGAATAAGCAATTAAAAAGAGCAGAAATCAACATGTGGCCGGGGAGGAAAATCCGGACGTGGAAGGTGTTGGGTGCTGGCAGCTTTGGCTCCGCGAATGTTGTCAAGTCGCGGGAGCAGGAGGGTTTTACGGCTTCACCAGATCACTTATATGGGTGACATTGAGTGGAACGTTGCCACTGCTGAGAACCTAATTGGCCGCTGTTTGGGCAGTTCTTGATATGGATGAACCAGCAAGCGGATCAGTCCTCACGGTTCACGGCAGAAGTCCGGCTTCGGATGGTTGGCTGAAAGCGGATGCATGAACCCTACCAGCAGGAAGGCATGCCATAACTCCAGTAATCGTGTACAAATGCGACAGAGCGAAACCCAAAGAAAGGCACAATCTAGGCTCAGCCGAACAGCGGGACGAGGAGTAGGAACAAAAACAAACGCTGGAGAAAGAAAGGGGCGACCGACCGCCGGGACTCGAGTCGAGATCCTGTACTGAGGGTGGCAGGCAAGGTGCAGTCAGCGTGTGGGAACCGATGCGGATGCAAAAGGAAAGGGTGTGCTTGGTGATCCTGTGAGACCGGAACGTATCAATGAAGCCCATCGATGCCATGGGTTGGAGTGTGACATAAGAATGTGTGGACGTCCTTGCTCATGCTGCTTAGGAGTACAACATGCAGAAGTCGCAAGCGGATCTCTTCTTCCGCTACAGAGCCCTAGCTTGATTGCGTTAGGCTGGCATTTAACTAAAGAGCCCAAGCCAATGTTGTGATTGTTTGAGTTTGTTCTAATGGCGAAACAAGGTACTAGCCTCCACTGGTCTCTGACGCAGTTCACTCCGGCCTCTATGGATGCTCAGCCCTCAGGTCAAGACAGCCACTTGTGCAATCAACGAGTGTCTCCAACAGCAGGTTCATGGCGGCCATGCTTTCAGGTCCACCCCCAGAATGTCGCGGAGCGCTGCTTTGCCATTATGGCAGCTAAGCTGCAAAGCCGTCGTTCAATGCTTTGGTGCGGATGTGCTACTTCTGCTCAAAGGTTTTGATTGCCGGCCTGGTTCTCTTCTCATCTTTCATCAGCTCCATCACGGTCCGCAGCTCTGGAAAAAACCTTTCAACGTGCAAGATTTCAGACCATCATAGTGACAGGGGTCCATGTCGCAGCTACGCAACATGCAAGCCGACAAATCCAAGCAGTCCGCAACTTAAAAGGGAGCACACTTTGTTGCATGATGCGCGGACCTTTATGCTTCCCCACAGGTTTTGGCTGCTCCGGCGCTACCTCAAGCAACAGAAGGTTCCCATGGACTTGTGCTTCCGAGCAGCCAGGCTGCAGCAGGCTGCACGTAGAAAAAGTCCTGATATGTGATTGGTGGCAGTGAGAGCTTCAAGCGGCCTGGAGTCATGAAGTGTTTTATTGTTGGAAAATTCGGACGACCCGTTCTTCGTGACTTGTTTTTTACCTCCAGGTACTCCGCTACATCGAGTATGCCGGATTCCTGGTACAGTCTAGGCTGCCATCGGGTTGGCCTGCAGATTGCGGGTCTGGATGCAGAGTCTGGTCCAAGTTTTGGATTCTTCCAATGGGTCACACCGTGATCAGTCTGTTCGCAAAGGCCACCAGCACTTCTCATGATCGTGTTCCGGAGGGGAGACTTGTCAGCACTGCCACACGCTGTGCTAGGAAGGTCTTTGCTTGGGCGTGTTCTCCTGCAGCTGAGATGGCCAAACAGTTCCTACATGTCAAGCGCACCACTCGAAGAGTGCCAAAAATCCCCAGGCGAATCACGATCCTGAGCGCCCTCACCGAGCAGCTCAGGAACGCTTTGGCTGGATCAACACGCTATAGCCTGTAGCCTGCGCTTACAAGAAATCTGGCAAGTATCCTGGAAAGGAACGAGCTGACCTTCTACACCCACTACCGCAATCTCAAGAAGCACCCTGTGCCCTTCGGCTCAAGCTGACAGCCAGTGCTCCTGCAGTGCCAGAAAACTCTAAGCAAGCGCAGTCTGTTCTGTGTAGCAGTCTGTCAGGTTCCATCAGGTCGCAGGGATGAACGAGGCAAGGGACCATTTCCTACAATGTTCCCAACAAGGCTTGTGTGCAATGTTCAGGCCATTCTCAACCGCGTCATGGCTGCATGGACAGCTGGTTCGCAGGGTGTTGACGCATGTGACGTACATCACTTCGTCTGGGGCAGTGAACCTGGCAAGTGTTCCTAAGGTATGAGTGGGCAGACCTTGAGTTCCGTGGACCTGGCCGCTGGCGATCCATTGTTTAGTCGGGACCACAGCCCTCTTGTGTGGCCGCATTACCTCGGAGCAGTCAAAAGCAAAAGTGCATGAGTTGTAGCCATGCAGGTCTTGTTGATGCCTCCAGACACATGTTCTTCATCGAGACCGGTGGCATTCGCTACACCGTGCATGAAGCTTCCAAAAAGGAGGCCTCAAAGCGAAGGCGGGAAGGTGCCTAGTTGAATACGACATCTGTGCCGAGCCCGTGCAAAAAAAAGTCTGACCAGGATGACAGAGATTTTATCTGATGGAGACTGTGACCCCAGTCTGTCAACAGCGGCTCGACTTATGCAGTTAACCGTTTGGTGTCGCTCCGGAGCCTCCTCCTCATCCTCCAGTCAGCCGGGCTTCGCAAGTACCAGCTCTTAGTCTTTGGGGCCCGGATGGAGAACCCCGTTCGCCTGACCTCCAAAGGCTTCAAGGCCACACATCACTGTCCCCTTCTCTGCTGTCGGACTCAGGTGTTGGGCAAGGCTGGAGGGCAGCCTTGCGCAAGGGCTGATTGAAGATGCTTCTGTAGTGGGTCAAAGACTTAAAGACCATCTTTGAGGAATGTTCTCTGTGCTAGTTGAGTGTAGAGCGAAGAGCAATAGGAACCTTGAGGTTCAGCCAGAAGGCTTGGTCTTGTGGCTATAAGCTTCCACGTGGGACAACAGGACTTGCCAAATCAAATGCGGTGCAAGGGGGCTCGAGAAGAAAACTGTTGCTCTCGGTGGAGCAGTGTATTCGTGCAACAGGTTGCCTCTCCAACCCTAACCCTAAACCCCAGACCCTAGACCCTAAACGTGACTAAGCTTGTACGCCAGGCAGACTACCTGTGCGAAGTAGCTCTGTGGAGCTCCTTTCAACACATTGGAGTCGCCCAGGCGATTGGTATTCACCTCGCTCGGTAGTCTTCGTGAACAGCTTTGCTTTGTTAATTATAGTAATAATAGTAGTAATAATAGTAATAGCAGAATAATAGTAGTAATAGTAAGAATAGTAAGCATAGTAATGCTTAGAAATCGTTGTAATAGTAGTTATAATTATAGCATCTGACTTTCCTTGCGCAGACAGGCCATAGCGGAGGCCAGCGTCATTCGTATTGAGATCCTCCCGTTCTGCGAGTTAGTGCAGAAGGCTCGCTGTGCATTTTTACAAGTGTTCTGAGGGAGTCAGAAATGCATTACCTTTTTGGACAAATTGCCTGCTCGGCAATCAGCTTCCTTTTCACCTTTCGTGTTTGACTCCTTGCACTTGATCTTCTTGTTGCCAAATTTCGGGCGGCTGACGATGCACACGCCGCAAAAAGCAAAAGGCAAGGATGTAGATACCAATTTGGACATTGGATCCAGTATTGTTATCTCGCCGATCTGCCACCATCCCTTGCCGCTACTTGCAGGACTCGGAGCTGCGAGAGCTGCTGACGCTTTATGCGCACCGGCCCCGCGGCAGATTCGTTCGGGGCTGTGAGTTAAGGATGGATGAGGAAGGCGAAAAGACGTGCGTAGATATGGGACCCAAAAAGGGTGAATGCTTGCGTACAGGAGGGATCTTTTTTTATGGGTTGTTCCGGCCTTGTCGCAAACACACACGGAAGCTGCCGCCCCAACAGCACAAAATCTCTTCCCCCGCCCCCGCTGCGACCTCCAACCCCTCCGCTGCTGTTATGTCCAGCGCTCTACTTTGGGAAAACTCCAGGCAATGCCTTGCAAATAATGAGATTCATGGCAAGCTAGCGCCGTCAGAAAAATTGCAATTAGAACATGTTCGCATCCTCGTATATTTATGTTGTGCAAGTGGTGGGGGCTGCTAGCGCCGTCAGAAAAATTGCAATTAGAACATGTTCGCATCCTCGTATATTTATGTTGTGCAAGTGGTGGGGGCTGCACCCCCCCCCCCACCCCGTGTGCTGTTTTTCAAAAGCAGGTGCAATGCCTGGCCAGTCTTATCAAAATCCAGCCTTGTTCTCATCGTCTTGTAGGCCTTGCAATTATCGGTCAGTACAATGATTATTGACGTTGCTTCCCGTACTCTTACGTACTCTTTTGCGTCATTTGTCCTGTCATGTATCTGTGAATCCTACATGCTCTTGTAAACATTACCACCACCAGCAAGTGGTCAGTGGGGCACCCCCACATACGGCGTGGAGTAGGCAGATGGTACGCTATTGATGGCGTTGACCATACCGCAACCTGAGTCGTTCCTCACGGGTTCAGAGACTGAAGCCCCTAAATACGTCATGCAGTTGAACTAAACCAAAACTGAAGTCTTGTCCTCCCCTGAAAATCATCCACCCACCCGCTTCAATTTAGGTGCTGTTGTAGAATCGGTGGGGCAATCTAAGTATCATAAGTATCTTAGGTGCAATAGTTTCGTGGAACCAGCCCTCTGAAACTGCTTGTCAACATGGCTTAGGAGTAGCCAGGCGTTGTTTACAAAGATGCGCGGCCTAATATGGAATTGAAACATGGCGAGAGAACGCAAGGTCAATTTTTCAGGTCTACCTTTTCTTCGTGTCGAACATATTGCCTAGAAGCAGGCACGCTCACCGACAAACAATGCAAAAGATTGACTGGCGATTTAGGGATTTCTCAGACGGGCCACTGGCATCAAGGCCTCTTCTCACTCTAGAGTTCCAATACTGATGATGGGACACGGGCCTTCAAACCACAAAGCCCACCGGAGTCCCTTGGGGTGTTCCAACACAAAATGTTGCATGAGGTTTCTGCTCAACTTGAACATAGTCCAGTTTACAATGTGGCGTTGTGCGAAGGAAGCCTGCCACCCGATTGAAGCGGAACATGGTGCTTTCAGCGAACTCAATGGCCCTTTCAGCGGACTGATGCGGGCATTCACTGAACTGCTAAGCTGACCTGGCTTGACCTAGCCTAGGCCTACGCGAGCCTGACCTCACACCCTCACCCTACGGAATTTAACCGGATCCTGATACAGATGAGATATTTGGTAGGATTAGGTCAGATTCCGCTGGGCGAGGTCAATTTCGCGTAAGCTAGATTAGGTTAGGCTAGGTCAGGTCAGCTTCGATTACGTTGGGTAGGGTTGATTCAAAAAAGGTTGGTCAAACCTAAAAATAACCTCCACTGGCTAGGGGTCGGACTTTTTTTGGGGGGCTGTTGGGGCAACGGTTTTTTGTTTTGCTGGAACCTTCTAAGCTTAAGCGCAAAAAAGCACGCCCCAGTTCCAACAGCAAACCACATGCACCGCCCAAACAAAATAGACAACGCGCCCCCGCCTGAGAAACAAACGAGCCTAAACAACCGCAGAAACAACCGCCATACTGGATTCAGGAGATAAGGATGAGGGAAGGCTTGCAATTGTTTGCGCTCCTGAGCCTGATCCTGATGTCGTGTTTGCAATACCTCCTCCGGGTAACTGTTTCTTCAGTAGTTCCGTGCTAACAGCAGCCCTGATTCTTTGTCATTTCTCTTACAAACCGAATGCAGGCCTATGGGGCAACATGCAGTTGTCTCAGGTTTGTCGAGTACATGAACACGAACGGCATCGAGTGGGTAGAGGTCAGTTTCAAGGCCGCACGTACTGTTGATCAACAGTATCCTTGAGTGAATGCAGCACGTGATACACTAACACGACATCATGTGATCAGCAAAATTGAAAGCAACATCTTTCAACCGAGCATTGTCCAACTCCAGCATACACACTCTGCAATGGTTTCGATCCTCAGCTATGCTTAAGTTGTTTATGCACGCCTCGACTTTTACAGTCAAGAATGCGGCAGGGTGCCAAGAACTTCACCGATGAATTCTTCCAGGCACAGTGAGGGCGCAGCCGGCTTCTCAGCCGTGTCCTGCAGTGGAGGGAGAAAATCTTGCACCACTTCGGAGTGAGGCGTACTTGAACTTCCAGACCAGGGTAGGTACTATGAAAGGTGGTGCAAGATTTCCCCCATCCGCAGTCGCAAAAGTGCTTTTGCAAGCGCAGCTCGCTTCAGGACGACAGCAAAGGCATTGATGCAGCGGCACCAGCCTTGTCCTATTAGTCCGCTATGCCATGGGTCAAAGGTTTTACGCGACACGCTGTGTTGCCATCGCTGGACCCGAATTTCAGGTAGTCTCGGACATGCAAGCTTCAAGAACAGCTGCCAAATAGACGTTCAAAAAGACCTTCTTCTAGCAGACCCGAGACAACCTTCGCTGTACTGTTGGCTTCCTCGTAGCAGTGCCGCTATGCAGATGGCAAAGAAGCACAGTTTCAAGGGAAGACTGCAGCTGTACTGGTTTCCACGAGTTCCTGGGCGCTGCTGCATGGAGTTTCACAAACTCACCAGCCAAGCTGCTGAGCTAAGCGACGAAGAGGTTAATTTATGGGCTACCGGAAAAGCAATCAAGACATCTAAGACTCAATGTTGAGCAATATCTTTAAAGTCTGATGGCCCGCTGAGGCCACCGCTGGGCATGTTCCGCCAAGCTGTGGCCTGTACCACTATGCGGTTTCCAAGGTTCCACTGCATTGCACGGCTGACTAATTCAGTGGCTTGCCTTAAAGGGCAGCACGTACACACCCGCCAGAAAGGGGACAGACATGTCCCAGGCATCCCATACCTTCGAGCAGAGGGCATAAATCTGACTGAGCAAGCAGTGACAAAGATTGGCCAGCCCTGGGTGTATTCTGGGTGTATTCACTCAAGCCATGTCTTGGACACATCATGACACGCCAGCCTTCGGCAACAACAACTCTACCTGAGATGGTTTTGTACCTCGTGAGTCATGAGCCCCGCAGGCATCCGGTGAATGCAGCCGCGGTCTAAGAGCAATGGTGCTGATGTAAACGTATCATAGTTAGTTCGCTAGCAGCTTCCTGAAGCGCGTGAGCAGGGCTCGCGGAAGAGCCATCACTCAGTCGACTTTCTGAGTATGAGATCCTATAATGTGCTTTGGCTAAGCTACCTTGCTCGGAAGGCGGATCTCCTTTGGCATGCAAGTCGCCATGCAGACCTTGTGTGTTCAAGCAAGTTGTTGCTTGAACGCCCTTAGGAGGATGGTTCGCCTTTTGGCGACCGTCCTGGGCGTCACCCACGCCCTTACTGCTGGACACTTGGAAGCTGGAATCTTCAACTTGTTGTCATGGATGTAAGCTCCACTCTGCTGAAGCCAGTTAGGTAGAGAAAGATGTGGCCTCTAGCGGAGTTCCAACAGCAATGATGCTGCCAGCGACTGAGAGCGTGTTGAAGCAATGAAGTGATGGAGCCCTTAAGCTCCATCACTTTTTGAATGCAGAAGTCTTAGTGCCGGGACGTGGATGGTACATGTCTCCTGACCAGATGTGTCAGAGGCCTCCTCGTGGTGGAGTCTTTTGCCGTGGAAATGGCTGTCCGTACAGCGAGGTTGGCCCCGCACTCAGATCTTCTTGATGGGAGCACCGGAGCAGCATCAATGTTTTTTGACCGTGTGGTTTGAAAAGGTGTTGTTGGCGGACAGAACATCATGGGCCACACCCAGACCGAGGAGGTGCAAACGGCAATGCAAGCAGTTCATCAGCATGATTGTTTGCAATGCTACTGCAGCTTGCGTGATTCATGGTTTCGATATGGACAAGCGGAAGCACGTGTTGTGTCAGGGGGTGGAGCAGCAAGCAAAGGCAGCATTGGCCATTGGCATGGACCCGAGTGCGCTTGTGCTATCTCAGAAGCTTGTATGTAGATGTTGCGGGTCAACATAATCCAGCAGCCACACGATGTGCTTGTTTGCCAAATAACGCAGCACATGCGACCAACAGAGCTTTGAAATCTCTGTCGTTTGCACATCGTAGAAGCCATCTGCATCCCCAAGTTCCAGCTTTCAACACTTTCATGCCTGCAGGACGCGCTCCTTGCTAGAAAGGAGTTTTGCCGAGGCGAGCTTTCAGGGTTTTTCCGCAGACGCAGCTGTTGGCCTGCACACGGATTTCAGCTGGCTTCGGGGAAGTTGTGCTCATACTTGGCAACTTGCCTTGAGGTTCTCCATTATAGTTTGCTGTGCATGCTGCCGGGATCGTGCATGAATACGGCTGGGCAGCGGTCCATGTTGCCCTTCCTAACAGCATGTCGACTTCAAGCCAGAGACATATGTGTCAGTGTGCTGAGGCGCACCTTGCGAAATACCTCGCGAAATGATCTAGCCAGAGAGCATGTGTCACTTAGGAAGCAAGTGGACATAATCAGAAAGGCATGAAGAGCTGAGCAGAGCGAACATTGTTACCAGTAGATGACCCGTGAAGACAGCGAGCGTATCCTCGCAGTGGAAGGCATGAGCTGCGTGGACGGCATGGGCAAGCCCCTAGATCGCACGAAGGCACCTGGCTTGCTGTTGGATTTCATATACACGTCCCTTTGTGCAAACATGATGCATACAGCATGTCCTGTGAATTCCATGTTGCAAGAACTCTTTTGCTGCCAGCATGGAGCTCTTCAAAACTTAGCAAGAAACAAGAGATGGGTTCTGGGCTTGTGGTCTGTTTGAATTGTAATTGTTATAGTAATTAAGACTACTAGGAGTAGTGATGATGTTGTGCCCGATGAAGGCTGGATGCCGTTTGCTCGTCAGGGAATCTTTGCCCAGCAAAGCCTAAAGCGATGTAACGTGTGTTCTTGAAACAGGCTGCCTTTGCAGCGCAGTGCAGCCACTTCTTTGCGGGCGGCCTAGAAGGTAGGGCATCCTTCCCATCTCGCTGCTATCCAGCTGCTCTTGCCTTTCCCGTCTTCACAGAACTTGAATATTCCAGCACAGCGTGCGCAGAATCTGGCAGGCCACGACGAATACCGCACAGTCAAACAAGCCTCGAGCCACAGATGACGTTTGAAACACGAGTTCGTTGTCTTTCACCACTTGTACTGCGGAACGCGGAACCCCTGTTTCTGTGCAGCAGTGTGCCAAGTGGCATAGCACTAAGGTCTACGACAGCTTCGGGAGCATCTGTGGGCCCAGGCTTGGTATGCGACATGTTTGGGGCACAAGCTGAAAACCCGCACGCGGGGTATTCTTCGGCTGACGGGCAAAGCATTGTTGCGTCGACCTTTGGCCTCGGCTGACCTGCCCTTTGACGGTCCTGTATCTTGACAGAATTGACAGGGTGGGCAATGCAGAAATGCCACTCTGTCGGGCCTATGGTGATGTCTTTGCAGCTGCGCTTGCGCCGCAAATGGATGCCATCACGGCCTTCCTCTCAAGTTGGCCCTCATAACAGTAGCAATGCAGAGAGCGAGTCCCGAGGTGGGAAGCGCAGATGCCATTTGCAACATTATGTTTGACTTCCTTCAGGAGCTGAAGCAGGCATGCCTGGTCGCCATGCAATGCTCGAGCCCCTGCAAGCGCCTTCGAATTTCCTTGAGGCGCAAGTCGACCTGCAGCTTTTCGAGGCCACTTTTTTTTTTGGGCTCACCACTTCGAGAAGCGGTTTCTGCGTTTCCTTGATAAGCAGCGGAAACGTCCCAGTAACTTCGCCTACGGCAGTCTAAACTTACTTAAAGCATTTGAATCAAAATCAGCTCTCTTGCGTGTGTTTCAGGGCTCGATGGACCACCCAGACGCGGCAGGGCCCGAGTCTGAACGCGGGCGCAGGTGGGTTAGGATGCCTGGGCGGCTAGATTGTTGTGCCGACATCACAAAGCCCTCGAGGTGGTCCAAATTTGTTGAAATGAGCACGCCCAAGCCGCTCAACGAGACGCACGGAAATTTACTTGCTGGCCTGCAGGCACCAAGAAAAGCGCATGTTGTGGCAAGTTTCTACCCGACCTGCCCTGCAGGTTGGAAAAGACCAGGACTTTTCTGTATTTTTAGTCTTAGTGTATGAGTTTGCCAATGGAGGCACTGTTTCTATTTGCAGGAGGTCAACAAGTATGAAATCACCATGCCGTCATGGGACGGGGCTGCGAGCTGAGGATGAGCGTGCTGGAACGACCCCTGGCAGCTACCATCTTAAACTACAGAGCTAACATTTGTGGCTTTGAGGCTTTAAAGGCTACCACGGTACCCGGTGCTCTTTTCGATCACTGCGAAGCAGAAATGAAAGAGATCATGCTGGATGCGCGCAGGGCTTGGCATGGGCGGGAACAAGATCCTCGCCAAGTTCCTTTTTGGGGTTTCTTGCATGGGGTCTCTGGACACAGCTTGAGGCCACAAACATCCGGGCGCGTGGCAAAGATGGCCGTGGATTGGCCAACCTGCCGTGTCGTCTGCTGCCTTTTCGCACGCATGCGCAGATGCACATCTGTCCTTGCTGCCTCCGCGCATATCGCAAAATCAAGGGCAAGGGCCTGGAAGGATGGAGAAAGCCTTGGTGGTTTAGGCACGCTGCCAGGTGCAACTTTCAGCAGCTTCGTGGTGGAGGCCAACTCTCAGAGTTTTGCTCAACATGTGGAAGCACGAGACCTGCTGATTTCAGCAATTCTGGTCTTGTTCGGGCATTTGGTGGATCCGCTTGTGTCGCCTGCAGTGCTTCGGCTTAGTCTTTCTGCACTTTATTTTTGTGTCTACGATCCAAGGAGCTGTTGCCATCACACTGCAGTGTGAAGTGCTAGGATTGAATGAGCAGCCAGCTGAGCCATGGACCAACCCGAAGCGCAGTTTCACAACGAGGCGTTCTTCGGGTTTATGCTTCTATTCCATCGGGTAGCAGTGAACTATTCCTCTAGGAGTCTCTCGAACTTGACCCAGGTAGGGTTGTGGCCAAACTCGCTCCAGGAAACTCAGAGAGTTTGCCGAGACAACGTGTGCGCAACGGGTCATGCCAGCGTTGCCTGCTGCTGTCGGAATGCTTGCTCTAGAAGTTGGATGCATGTTCAACATGCTGATGCATTACGCATCAGCTGTGCCTCTCAGAAGCACGCCTCACAGCACCAGGCAGCAGTACTTGGTTGTGGTAATGGGGCTCATGAGGAAGTCATCAAGACAGGGTGTCTTTTGCTCCGCTGCTTCTGCGGCATGAGTCTGGTGACCCATGCCCTTGTCTGAGCCGTGTAGGTGAAGTTGCTGCCTACTCATTGTGAGCAGAGAGGGGAGGTGCGATTACGTGAGCTTGATTAAAACGCAAAGAATGCTGAACGTTCTGGAGAGGGAAGCAGAGAACAGGTCACACAAGCAAGTCGGAGACGCAGCTGTTAAGCCAGGGGTGCCTCTTTGAAGGGTTTCTTGTCTTGTTGCGCGTATCTCTGGCGAAGCGCGCTCCGAACAGGTCAACCGCCGCTTCTGGCAAGAGCGAACAGTGATAGAACAAAAAAAGTATATAGAGAGAAAATGACAACACCAAGGTCACAGTAAAATGATATAATACTTCAACACAAGAAGCCTCCCCCGGCCCTGTCTCGACAGAAGCAATGGGTGAAGATTTTGATGCGCGCAACTGTGTCAGAAACCCCGGCAAGGAATATGCAAGCAAGCGTTGGCAGAACTTCTGAACTTGAATGTGTCAAGCGTCCACAAAACAAGGATGCATAGTTCAAGTCTCACATTGCAGTTCTGCTCCAGTCCTTGATTTGAGATTTGATCCCAGGCAGTTTCCTGGTATTTGTTTCTCGCTTGTGCAGGACGATGGAAGCATGGCGTGTGAGACAAATCCCGCCATTGATGAGGCAGGTCTTGCCTGGCAGTCCTACAGCAGCACCTGGTTGCTGACACACATGCTTCCGGTGTTCCCACTGCCCGCAGCTATTCCTTGCTCAAGGTCTGTTGCCAGAAAGATAAGGTGGGTTGCCAGAAAGATAATGTTGACGATAGTGAGCCCTTTTGAACTCCGGACTGCACCCAGACAACTGTTGCCCCTGCTGTCTACTTGAGTCAATCAAGCATCATGACTCGGCAGAAAGTTCAAGCAGCACACAGACCAAGCAATTTCATCCAGGGTGGTTCATTATCAGCCCCTACACGAGATTACATTACCTCCTTACATGGCCTTGATTTGAGCATGGCATGGCCATCCGTAGGGCAAATCTGTCTAGCAGGCTTTGTGGCTTTCGGCTTGCACCTTCTCACCGTAATCTCCTGAAGAACACTGATATCAACGGCCTTGGCGGGTGAGCTGGCGCTGGGCTAGCCGGGCCCGATGGTGTTAATTGAATGTGCAAGTGTTTAGGGTGTCCCTCTTAAGCCCGACCTAGTTTTCAGGGGGGGCTTTTGCAGAGAAAGCCTTAGCTCCAGGAATCAGAGTAGACTGTCCTAGATGGTCTCTCCATGTTCCTTATAGTTGGCCGGGGATCTTGCAGGCCTCGCATCCCAAGGATGGAAAGGTGCTGCTGACCTGGATCCGAAGATGTGTGACTGACAGCCGCGTGCACAAAACCGCGATGCCAGTTTTGCGTGACTTTGTCAGTTCTTAAAGCAGTTTGTGTACGGCAGGTGATCTCATTGCTGCAGCATCAGCTCGTGCTCATAACCAAGCAGCATGAGAAAACTATCGGCCGACTATCCGCTCACGAGGAGCTGTTGAAGCAGGTGTTGTACCATTGCTCCAGCTTAGATGTGGAGCTGGGGTCTATGATGGAGGTGATCGAATCCCAATCCGAGAGTGCAGAGTTCCCCTCGCATCTCAACGAAGAGGATGTTGCCAGGTCGCGATTGGCCTCTCCACCGCTGGGAAGTGCGGATGGCAGCTCGTCTCCTACGCCATCGATATTCAATTCGTATACCCAGCATGATTTGGACTTGAGACAGGGTGCACAGAAAGTGCATAGCCGAATGTCTGTCTTTCAGACAGAGAGGTCAGTGCCGCAACTGCCACCCCTCATGCAGCGCGTAGTCGGTCATCCGGGCTTTGACATTTTCTTTGGGATGGTGGTGGTGACGAACTCCATCTTTCTAGGTATTGATGTGCAGATGAGGATTGGGGAACCTGTCACTCCACCTCCCATGAAGGCAGCCTGCTTAGAAGTACAGAAAAGCGTTGTCAGTTGTTGGACATGAAGCCAGGCAGCTAAGCTACATTAGCTAGATCCGCGTCAGTTGCATGCACCTCGAAGGTGATCCAGTACGTGTACACCTTCCTGTTTGTGGCTGAGCTGATCATGCGAGTGTCAGCTGCAGGCTGTGGTTTTTTCATATCCGAAGACTGGTGGTGGGCCCTTGTGGATGTGATCATCGTGGCCGGGGCCCTCCTGGATCTTGCGTTGGACATTGTGGAAAGCTTGACTTCTGACGGGGCGAGCATGGTGAGCGGCATTGACGGTGTCTCCAGCCTAAAGGCTCGGAGCGACCCCTGCACTTCGTGCTGATAGCTATCAGCTAGGACTTGCAAGAACTAAATGCGCTAAATGTGATTAAACGATTCTTTGCCAGACATCATGGCTACAGAATGCATTGAACTGCATCACTCCCGCAGTGCAACACTTCACAGAGTGCTCAGGCGAAGGGCAACAGCCGCACAATTTTGATACGGTAGCATGTTGTCGCGGCGGGGTTGTCGCAGTTTGGTGAGCCCATGGAAGTTTTGTAGACTTTCCGAAAAAACTGTGTGAGGACAACTTTTGACAAAGTTGTGACATGACACTTGGGAACACTTCCATGCGTGTGGCCAAAGTATTTTTTTTGCAAGAACGAAGCTTGAACCTGAATCTGAAGGCCTTCCGCATCATACGGATCACCCGCGTCCTCAAGACAATGTGGCATTCTTGGCAATCGCTTTGAACCCTTTTGGTTGACACACTACTGCTCTAGTGAGAAAGCTCAAACCGCAGTATTGGCTAGGTCCAAGAGCAGTTAAGGACAGTTCAAGTTGTGCGCCTATTCCGTTTCGTCATGGCATTACGGACCCTGGTAACCTCGATCTTTCACACGCTGAAGGCTTTATTTTGGGCTTTGATACTCTTGTTCCTGATTGTGTACGTTTTCTCTGTGATCTTCACTTCGGCTGTGAACGAAGCTTTGTATGATCCGAATTTCTACCCGCGCCTTCCAGAGCGAGACGCTCAAGCGGAGCGGTATTTCAGCAACCTCTACGACACAATGCTGAGCTTGTTTATGTGCATTGCTGGCGGTGTGAGTTGGGAAGAGGTCATTGCACCCTTGAGGTATGTGTCGGAGGTGTGGGGCATTGCATATCTTGTGTTCTTCTCTTTCACATACTTTGCTGTCTTAAATGTCGTTACTGCTGTTTTCTGTACAACAGCCTTGGAGTCTGCACAGAATGACCACGCAACTGTCGTGCAGTCTATGCTGGACAACAAGGAAGCTCATTTGGACAAGCTTCGCGCTGTTTTCAGCTCCTTAGGGGCAAGTGACACGGGCGCGATAACATTTACCATGTTTGAGGAGAAGATCAATACGCCGGAGGTGAAGGGCTACTTGGAGACTCTTGGTTTGGATGTGTGGGATGCATGGAGCTTTTTTAAGCTCCTGGACACAGACGGAGGCGGAGCAATTGAAATCGAAGAGTTTTTCATGGGGTGCCTTCGCTTTCGCGGGCAAGCTACTGCCATGGACGTGGGAAAGATCATTCAGGATCAGACTTGGCTGATTACCAACCAAGGCAAATTCCAAACATATGTGGAGGGCGAGCTAAAGATTTTGAGAGATGGCCTGTCATCTCTCTTGGAGCAGATGACTAATTCGAGAGGCTTCCGTTCCTTGTCGAAGAAGACCACGATGGTCCAAAGCGGTCGCTGGAAGGAGTTGTAACGGCGTGAAATTGCGCAACAAAGTGAGCTATTGTTTTGAAAGATGACTTACCGTGTGCCCGGCCACAATTCTTTTTGAAAGGGCAAGGTGGGTGTCATTCAGACACTGTCGTATTTGTGCGCATGGATTGCGCGTGGCATGTAGCCAGCAAAGCTGGCAACCACCCTTCGCGCAGTCTGGGAAAGGACGTGGATGCAGTTCATTTGTGCTGTAGCTTCAGAAGTCGTTGCTTTTGAAGCTTCAGATTTCAGCTCTGCCAGGCCCAAGCTCCCAAGGAGCTGGATTTTTTAGAAGTAGACAGTAGACTCGAGCATCCAGGAAACCTTCATGTTTTCATTTAGCCTTTGATGGCTCAGCCTGTTCAAGTTGGAGGACTGTAGGACGAAAGCATGGCCGAAGACTTGCGCAACATGGCGACTGATTCTGCAGTGGCTAGCAGCCAGGCAGCTGCACAAGCAGCCCTTGCGTGCTTGACTGTGTAAGTGATGCTTGACTCCTGGAGCAGGAGACGCCTTCTCCAAGTTCTGTTCCTGCTTGTATGTCCTTGTGTTGTGCCCCAGGCATTTGCGCCTAGTATTACGCAGTTTGGGTCCTTGTCGAGCATGGTGGGGTGTCTGAAGTTTGTCCAGGGCGTAGTTGTGATGGGAGGTGCTTTCAAGCAATCATCCTCCCAAATCGGACATGTTATACAGTTATCGCATACAGTGGCTTGGTACTTGGGTGCTTGCTGGCAGGTGCTGGGGCACCTGAAGCACCGGCAGGAACGCAATGGGAGCCTATCAGTGAGTACCCCGCAGCTAGAGGTGCAGCGGCAGATTAGCCACAGAAGCCAATGCAGTGAGGTCCATGCGGCGAAGACAGAAAGTGCTGCCACTGAGACCCACGCTGTCAGAGAGTCGTCATCGCGATCGCTAAGACACAGCGTGGAAGTGATCCTCCAGCACCATGTCGACACAATGCAGAGGATGAGCTGGCAGCATGATGCCCTCCTCCAGCTTTTAAATGCTTCTTGGAGTGATGGGGTTGTGTCCGTGCGTCTTATGAAGCCAAGCACGGGCAGAAGTGATGGCGGCCATGTGCAAAAAGCGGCCTCAGGGCCCTCACATGGTTCTTCCCATCCGTTGCACTCGCATACCTACCCTCTCGAAGCTAGACCGTCCCTTGCCAGCTACTCCTTCTATGAGCAGAATTTGAAGCAAGAAGCTCACAAAGTCCATTCAGCAGTGTACAGGCGTGACATGTTGTGGTGCCCTTGCTATGTTTGAAATCCTTTTGTCCAACTAGGCCTAGGCAGTTTAGTGGCCTACCCCTTTTTGAGGCAGACATCGACTGGGAGCGGCGCGCATGCTCAACGCGAACAGAATGGATGCTTGAGGAGATTCGTCGACAACCAAGTATTTGATGCATTCTTCGCAGTAGTCGTTCTGACAAACTCCATTTTTATCGGCTTCGAAGTTGAGTTTGGAATCTCCCCGGAACCGCGTCCAGACTTCATACGGGTGTTACAGTATGTGTACACTGCTTCATTCGCCATTGAGCTGATGCTGCGAATTTCTGCGTTCGGGCGGCATTTCTTTTGTTCGCAGGAGTGGTCCTGGAGCCTGCTGGATGTTTTCATTGTTGTGACCTCCCTATGGGAGATAGGTATCGAAATGTCACAAGGCAGCAGTGACACTTCAGGCGTCTCTTCACTGCGTGCGCTGCGTGTCCTTCGTCTCACACGCATCTTGAAAACTGCGCAGTTGATTCGAATCTTCCGCTTCGTGCTTGCGCTGCGCACATTGGTGCGGTCCATCGCCCATACGCTCAAAGCATTATTCTGGGCCTTGCTTCTACTGGCCGTCATAATCTACTGCTTCGCGGTCCTTTTCCTACAGTCTGTGAATGGACACATCACCTATTTGCAAGACAATGGGGGCAGCATGGATCCAAAAGATGCGGAAGCCAGCATGAAGTTTTTCAGGTCGCTTCCGATCACTATGCTGAGCCTCTTCATGTCCATTGCCGGTGGAGTTAGTTGGCATGAAGTGATTGAGCCCTTGCAAAGCATTTCGCTCCCTTTGGTGTTCGCATATATATTTTCGTTTCTTTTGTATACTTCGCTGTTCTCAACGTGGTAACTGGAGTGTTCTGTCAGCAGCTTGGCGCAAAGTTGGCAGTGGTTTGTTGGACGACTGGTCTACAAGCCAACCTGCTCGGCAGCAATGCTGCACAAGACAGAATAAGGCAGATGAGGCAATAAGGCTTTTCAGGGTTTTCACTTCGACTAGACTTATCGAAGTCGTCCGATTCTCCCAATAGCCAACTCTTTTCACGTATGTCTAGTCCATGCAGAGTTGTACTGCCATCTTGTGGACTAGCTGTGAACGGCATAGGGAATCTGAAGGTCTTTCAAATTGCCACGTATTGCCTCTCTCAGATTTGGAGCAATAGCGATGCATCAGCAGTCTTGGTCAAGCAAGAAGTTAAGCGGCTTTGAAGTGAGAGCCGACTAGTTGTCAGCGGAGTTCAGGTCGGCCATCGAGAGTGCGCAGAATGATCACCTGATACTTTCGCAGAGAATGATGGAGAACAAGGAAGCACACGTGGAGAAGCTGCGCTCGCTCTTCCAGAATTTGGGAGGCTCAAATGTATTGACGTACGGGATGCTTGAGGAGAAGCTCAAGTCGCCGGAGGTGCGTGACTACTTCGAGACAATCGGAATCAGTCTTTGGGATGCCTGGTCATTTTTCAAGTTGCTCGACGTTGATGCTGGAGGGTCAGTGGAACTCGAAGAGTTCTTCCTCGGCTGCTTGCGTTTCCGCGGCCACGCCCGCGCCATGGATGTAGGTATGGTCCTGCAGGATCAGAAGTGGCAAATTGAAAGTCAAGGCAACCTAGCTCATGTTAGGTCCTGCGAGTTCAGCTTCTGCGCAAAGATGCGTTTGCTTGGACGTGTAGGGTGCCAAGAATCGAGGCAAGTTCCAGAAATACGTCGAAGAAGAGTTGACAACTCTTAGACAGCAGCTGGCGCAACTGACACGTGCTGAGCGGCCCGATGCTCAGCATTCCCACATTTCAGAAGGCTATTGGAGATTTGAAGCATGCCTCGAAGTCTGATGCCCTCACGAGGTCAAAACGCCAGCGTGCCGCGGAAGTTTGATGAGTCGGTTGGCTTTTGTGAGATCTCATCGCAGCTGGGGCCAAATTGCTTTTACACGTCAGCTGGAGGCTATGTGGAAAGCATCTATCATGATCCACTCAGCGCCGTGCCACCTCTTTGTGCCTCATTCGCATAGTGCCAGTCAGTGGTGGGACGAACTTTTTAAACGGATTTTATTCTGACTCTCGGCTTTCTAAAGAACTGCCCGGAGTTTCCCCGGGCTGCACCTGACGTCTCAATAGAAGGGTCATCATGCAGCCTGCACCCTGACATTTTCGTGGCAAGTGGCGAGCAAAACTTTGGCGCATCATGACCACCTTTCCAGAGCCACTCTTTGAATGCCGTGATCCCTTGCTGTGCAGTTGGTAGTCGGCCACGGCAGGTACCTAGAGTCCAATTCAGCTTCTGAAACGCCTCGCATCTTGTCATTCTTAGGTCCATAGGTGGTTCAAAGTTCCCTTGATTACAGAGCTGACTTCGAAACCTCCACTTGCATGTCATGTGCAGGGACAGCAGACAACCTTACCCAAACCTGGTGCTTTTGCAGGCTTCATTCTAGAGTCCAGAGCCATGTCGGACATCCCGCGTCATACGGCACATCATGTCGACATCAAGGCATTGTGCGGGGCAACATATTTCTTCCCCCACGCAAGAGGATGTTATCTGCTAGTGCGTAGCTATGTGTTTGTGTGGCGGAATGCTTTTATTATGATTACAATGATTACAATGATACTGTACTGGGTGCCGCAGAGGCTTAGGTGAGTGACACGTACGTGGCATGGAAACTTGTGGGAGTTTGGGTGCCGCATGCAACTTGTGAACTGTGCAAATTGAAGGCAGTGGTCATTCCTTCCCAGGATGCGGACAACGTTGATGAGCAAGCCATGTCCCCTGCAAGTTCGGGGCCCGATGAGCTGCAGGCTTTGGTGAAACGTTTACACAAAGAGGTCATGCAAAAGCTCGACGACCAAGATGTCCTGCTGAGACGTGTGACTCCGACTCCAGCGCCTGCTCCGCCTCTTCTGTTCGATCCACGGTCCAGCCCTTCGTTAACATCCAGCGTCATGCAAGACATGACGAATGCTGGTAGCTCCTCAAGCGCTCAAGAGGGCACATCAGGGAGTCATGAAAGGGCTACAAGCCGAGATGCGGAATACAAGACACTTTGCACATATACCAGCTTTGATGGGCAGCTCCGAGAGGGAGCCGACTCGGTGGCGGCAAGCGTGTCGAGAAAGCAGTTCGCTGAGACAACCGGGAAGCAACATGTCCACAGCGAGGAGGCGAGGCGACCATGCACAGTGAAAGGCATGGTGGAGAATCCGTTTTTTGACATCTTCTTCGGCATGGTTGTTTTGACAAACGCAGTCTTCATTGGAATTGACCTCCAAGAGAGGCTATCCAACCAGGGTGAGCAACCTCTCAGCCTGCGAATTGTACAGTATTTCTATGCACTCCTTTTCGCTATCGAGCTTATCCTGCGGATGGTTGCCCATGGCAAAAGGTTCCTGTTCTCAGAGGACTGGATGTGGGGATTGCTCGACATCTTCATTGTGCTGACTTCGCTATGGGAAGTCTTTGCAGGCATTCTGCATGACATTGGCCAGAGTGAGGTGGGCAGCATTGGCGGTGTCTCGAGCCTGAAGGCTTTCAGGATGATCCGCCTCACCCGGATTTTGAAGCCTGGATCCTGAATACTCATGCTTTGGTGCTTCGTTTAAATTTCCTTGCCTTGAAAAACTGCGGTGGTTGCACTCTGCTGTCTTAATAGTTTGTTAAGTCTGATTGCCAGCAAACGCGCGCAAGCCGACACCCTAATGTTATGGAGTGGCATGCAGCCATCAGTCGGGTGCAAGCGGGATTCGAAAGAGGAAGGCCGACAAGCTTAAACAAGCCGTGTGCAAGGACAAACAATCGTTGCCGTTTGCGCGTTGGGCGAATCCTAACCATAAAGCCAATTCTAGTCCTACGTAGTCCCAAAACCGTTTGTTTACGATTGGTTTGCCATTGGCTTAGTGCTTTATTGGCTTAATTGTTCCTCTGTGTTTTGAGACACCTTCCTGCTCCGCAACACCTTTACTCTAATCCCTAAGCCCTAACCATTGAATCAATTCTCCTCCCACATGGTCCCAAAACCAATGGTTTAATTGGTTTGAGGATCTAATGGTTTGATGCTTTTTTGATTTAATGTTTTAATGATTTAATGGTTCTTCTGTGTTTTGAATCACCCTCCAACGCATGGACCCTAAGCCCTATCCATTGAACCGATGCTCCTCCTACATGGTCCCAAAACTCATTGATTTACGTACTGGTTAGCCCCACAGTTTCAAACCACTCTGCTGTTTCGAAACATGTGTTTCCTGATGCGGCCATAAGGCATTTACCATTTTTGGAAAATCCCGCTCAAGCTACATCCTCGGCTTCGCCCTACTGAATCACTTTTTATAGTGTATTCATTATCATCATGGTTTTGAAGTTCCTTACATATCAATTCGAGAAGAACTGTTTGGAGGCTGAGCCAGATTAGCAAACTTCGGCAGTCGATGTGACCTGCAAGGGGGATGATTAAGAATGAGTTTAGTTGAGACAGTTTCGGTCAAAGTACATGATAATCCGGAGGCCTTCAATCGCAGAACACTAACTTCAAAAAAGGCAAGGCCCACTTCTCGAAACAGGGGACGATGACGTCTAAAGAAGTATCAGAGAAGTACCTAAGACCTCTGTGTGCGTCTGGTTTTTGGACCCCAAAGCCTCCTAGTACGAGCATGCGTGCACAGCAACGTCTTGTTGAGCCTCTTCCAGCGGTGTGTTTGCACATCAAACGAAGACACTTTCGAAAAGATGTGTTTACTCTGAATGATGAAAGAAGATGGCCCCACACAAAGATACACCACGGCAGCTTTGCTGCCCAACGAGAGCCAATCGTCCTTTTTGCTAGTGAGATTCGCGGAGCTCAGGAAGACAGTTCGTGTTATCCGCCTCTTCCGCTTTGTCTTGGCCTTGAGGACGTTGATCACTTCGATTTTTTCAACCCTGAAGTCGCTCTTCTGGGCGCTGATGCTTTTAACACTCATCGTGTATGTCTTCGCTATATTATTTGCTCAAGCTATCAATGACCACTTGCAAACTTCAGCGGAGACTTTTGATGAAGCTGACTTGTGGGCAACGAAGACATATTATGGTGATCTGGCCAACACCATGCTCAGCTTGTTTATGAGTATCGTCGGCGGTGTGAGCTGGGAGGAGGTGATTCTGCCGCTGAAACGAATTTCTGTAGCTTGGGTGGTGCTCTTTGTTTTTTACATTTCTTTCACGTACCTCGCAGTGCAACTTGGATGCAGATGGCTTGGGTTGGCTTGTGTTGCAGACTTTCCTGCAACATGGGATGAAGAAACAATCAAGATGTCAGCGTTCTTTTTACAGGTTGTGATCGCAAGAAGTCCCAGGTTGAATGTGGTTACGGGCGTGTTCTGTCAATCTGCAATCGCCTCTAAGCTGTTTTGCAAAGACTTTTGTTCCTTCTGGCGATTGTTAATCTCAATTCCATAGCTTGGCGTGGCGGGTGGGAGAATCTGGGTACCTCATGACAGGACAGTGCGCAAAGTGATCAAGCCATGATGGTGCAGAATATTTTGGATGACAAGCAAGCTCACCTCCAGAAGATCAATGCGCTGTTTAGTCAACTAGGTGCAGAAAACACAGGTGCGATCACGTATCAAACGTGTCTTGTATGAATTGCAGTACTGGTTTAGTGCAAAGGCTTGATCACACGTTTTGTTATGGCTTGCGATTCAGGTTCGAAGAAAAACTGAAGTCGCCTGCAGTGCAGCAATATTTCCAGACCCTTGGTCTCGACGTCTGGGATGCCTGGAGTTTTTTCAAATTATTGGACCAGGACGCAGGTGGTTCTGTGGAAGTAGAGGAATTTTTGATGGGCTGCTTACGTCTACGTGGACATGCAACCGCCATCGATGTGGTAAAGATTCTTCAAGACCAGCACTGGATTATACAGACGCAAGACAAGTTCGTCAAGCATGTGCATGAGGAACTCGCACATATCAGGGCGGACCTTATTGCTGTAAATGTGATGTTGGGAGACGTCCGGGCCGGCAGCGGCACCGGACGTATGGCGCTTTGTAGAGATCTGTAGCGCTCTTCTCTGCAGCGACATCGGAGAAGCGTTGCAGAGGCCTCAGCTCCGGTAATGTACTGATTGCTGGTGTCCTTGCAGTTGACTGACTGCCCAACTGCAGCTTGCACACGCCATTGCAAGGCTCGGCAGCAATGCGGGTGCGTGCGTGGCTTCAGATACAAACCTAATTGAAATCAAACAACTTTCCTGCGTTCCATGCCATTGGCGTTGACGCTGCTCAGAAGAGACGCGTGTCAGCGTGCCCTCAAGATGGCTTGTAGTGGCTTGGTGTCACCATCTATCCTGCCTGCATTGGGTTGGTGTATTGAAGTAGGCTAAGCCAGATGCACGTATTGCTCAAGCGGTTCAGTAAGTCAGGCGGCCGCAATCTGTGCCGTTCTGATGTCCAGTTTGTCTCTTGCACGCCCAAGGCGTAAGCAAGCTAAAACAGATCCACGCTGGTGCTCAAAGCTTAAAAGCTGTTGTTTGGCGGGTGCAGATGGTCAGCTGTGATCAATTTGCATTCACTGTGACCTTAAGATGTTCGTTGCTTTAGGCCGCTACCATCAGAGGCTCGAGGCTAAAGCATTGCATGATCCTCATAGTCTTGCGGCTTGGCAAGTCTGTGCAAGGATTTGAATGCAGAATCTAACTGCAGCAGTCAAAATTGAAACGCAACGTGCGCAATGGCTGCCGTTTCGCAAGGGGTCGTGGGGATGCATCATGGTCGGTCGAAGGACTGCTGCTCACAGTCCAGCCAGAGTGCTACAGTTTGTCGTGCCTAGTATGTGTGTGGTAATGAGTGCCCCCTGCCTCTTTTCATGAACCCTGTACCAAGTTCCTCCCCTGCTGCCTGAATTAGGAGCTACAGCAGCATCAGCAATTGCCGCTGCCGGATGGGCAGAGTGATTGTGCAGAGTTGCCAGACAACGCGCTTGGTTTTCTGAGAAGTCAGCACCAGGAACTTCTTGAAAGGCTTCGCAGGCAAGATGACATGCTGCGAGAACTCGTCCAGCGGCCGGTGTTTTCATTACCGCGGTCTCGTACGGGCATGTCCGAAAGATCGCGTGGCTCGAAAGAGTTTCCCGCGGTGCCGCCCTCTGATCAACTGACGCTGAGGAGTGAGGTCAGCAAAGCCACAAGCACCAGCAATTGCACCTCACCAAGAGAGATGAACGTTGATCACGTGTCGTCAACTCGGCCAAACCTCTTTGTCTCCTACACTGCTGCAGACCTGGAGCACAAGGAGCAGGCTCTCCATGTTGCCACGAAGTCAGAGAGGAGAAGGTTTGCATCCATACGGAATTCGAGAGCCTTTGAAGGCAGCAGGAGCCAAATCTGGAAGGGCATGGCTCAACATCCTGCCTTCGAGGTGCTTTTTGGGATAGTGGTCATCACAAACGCGCTTTTCATTGGTGTTGATGTGCAGCAAAGCCTTGGGACCACGGAAACGCCAGTGGAGTTCCGAATCTTACAGATGCTCGGCACAAGCAAGCAGTCCATGTGTGCATGCATGAGCTCCCTGTCATCTAGGCTTTCTGACCATCTCCATGTACTATTTCAGCTGGAGATATTGAGATATTCTGGGAAATGCAGGGACGAGAGAGCGTAAGATCTGGGAGAGTCAGGCTAAGGCACTGCCGCATATTCCGAAGGTCAGCGAATGTACGCAGCTACTACCTTGCGTCAAGTTGCAGCCAAGGTACGTGTATGCGTTTCTCTTCACGGCAGAGTTTGTAGTGCGGCTTATGGCCTTTGGGCTGAACCTCTTCCTGTCCGATGAGTGGCTATGGAGTGTATTGGATGCGGTCATCGTGGGCAGTTCGGTATGGGACTTGTGCGTGGATATCGTAGAGGCCGTGCAACCAGACGTTGCCGAATCGGGTGGCTTCGCAGGTGTCTCCAGCCTCAAGGCCTTCCGCGTTGTAAGAATTACGAGGATTGTGAAAGCAATCCGCCTGATGAGAATCTTCCGCTTCGTTATGGCCTTACGCACGCTCATCACGTCGATCTTTCACACGCTGAAGTCCTTGTTCTGGGCATTGATACTCCTCGGCATCATTGTCTACGTGTTCGCGATACTTTTTGTGCAGGTGGGGCGCAAGAACATGTAGCCTATGCAAGGGTCCTGTATTTAAAGTACTGCAATGGGGGAACAGGCGTCCCTCCGATCATCTGATGCTGCTGATTATTCAGCGGCAAGAAGATGCAGTAGCTACAGTGCAAGATTGCTGCAGTGTTGCTTGCAATGTTACCAGGGAGTAGGCTGCATCCATAGGAGGAGTTTCACACTGCGGTCTTTCGCCTTGCCCAATCCCCAAAATCATTTATGCAATGCAGCCAATCCACCTAATTAGTCACCATGTGTTGAACATGGCAGAGACATTAGCATGCAGTGTCTTACCAGAGACGAACGCGTAGCTAAATCACTGGCAGTCACGCATTGGCTCATTTGAGAAAGTTTTGCGTGACTTGAGGCAGTCGATGATTACCTTGATGACCCGACCAATCCAAAGCTAAGTGACGAAGACCTTCGAGCAAGCGAGCGGTATTTTCGTTCCCTCCCAGCTACAATGCTCAGCTTGTTTATGAGCATTGGTGGTGGAGTCAGTTGGGAAGAAGTTCTGGCACCATTGAGGAGCATTTCCTCACTCTGGTCATGGTGCTTTCTTTTTTATATCTCGTTCACATATTTCGCAGCAGATTTTGCGGCAAGAGAAGATTTTGCTGTTTTCCGGTATGCCGGCTTCGTAGGTATTCGTCACCCTACATCTGAAGTTCCACTTGCAAGAGACTTCTCTTGTTGGGCATCTAGAGCCAGCTGTAGATTCCTAGCTGCTTTCCTTCCTTCATTCATTTCTTCTGGGGAGGGATAGTCTGGGATAGTCTGAGCGGCATGCCAAACTACACATGGAAGATGCTCAGATGAAGCGTTCTTGGTTGTTGTCGGATTGACCTCAGCAGTCCCAAGCATGATGCCACACCGGTTAAATCGCCGACTTTCCAATGTTTCATTTGTTCAGCCAAACGGAGGTCAGGTACACCTTGTTCCAAATCTGTTGTTGTGAAAGTTGCCTCACTGATACTTAATTACTGTCGTCTCAAATATACTATTCCCCAAAATAAGTCGAAATCAAATGTGTATGCTTAAGTTGATGCCCTTGCGATTTTCAATGCGCCATCCCAGCCAGCAGCCGAGGTCCTGAACGTGGTAACCGGTGTGTTTTGTCAGCCGCTTGTTTGCCGTTTATCAGTTGAGCTATAGTCTAAACTCCTAGTATATCCCCTTAGTACCCTCTGTAATACTCCCCTATGCAATCCCCGCTGTAACCCCCTTTTAGGAGTTGAGACCCTCAACCCTGAACCCTAAATTAGGTACCTTCCCGTGTCACGCGGAAAAGGAGTGGTAAAAACAGTACCTATGTTATATGATCCCCTATATAACCCTCCTTAAGGAGTTTAGACTATAACTCAATTTTGGACTTCTGCTCTGCCGAATTCTGACACAGCATGCGTACTCGGCAGACTTATGCTGTGCGAGAGCTGATGATTTCCCTAAATGGGGGGACCGTTTAGGGTTTAGGGTATACTAGAGTCCTTACTATATAGGGACCCCCAAAAACGTACCCCTAACTCTGGGAAACCTCCAGTTTAGGTCAGCCATTGAGTCTGCTCAGAATGATCACACCACTGTGGTCCAATCCATCCTAGCAGATAAGCAGGCGCACTTGCAGAAAATCCGTGAGCTTTTCGGCAAGCTTGGTGACAAGGATGAGGGGATCATCACGTACACCATGTTTGAAGAGAAGATAAACTCACCTGCGGTCCGCGAGTACTTTGAATCTCTCGGTTTGGATGTTTGGGACGCTTGGACGTTCTTTAAGCTTTTGGACCAGGATGCCGGAGGTGCAATTGAAATTGAGGAATTCCTTATGGGTTGCCTCCGTCTCCGTGGGCAAGCCCGTGCGATGGAGCTTGCAAAAATCATTCAAGACCAATCCTGGCTCATCAAGAACCAGGGGCTCCTCGGTGTGTATGTGGAGACAGAGATCGGGGAGCTCAAGCATGAGTTAGCGCGCATTGCAACTTGCACGACGCCAACGCCGTCGCCAACCGCTGCGGAGCAGTTCCCGTTGGCAAGATCCCGGGAAGTGTAAGCTTAGGATGGAGATGCGTGCGATTTTCGCACGCAGGCACGTCACGTTGAAATTCCTGCTTCTTGTTCTTCCTGCTGTTTCTGCTTTGTATGCTCTGCGCGCCAAAATCCAAAATTATCTAAAATGCAAACAGACAGCTTCCTGAGGCATGCTGCCGACCAAGTTGGCGGCACTCCGGATTAATGTTTGGAATGTTTTGGAGCATCCGCTACTTTGACGTTACTGAATCCAACGAATTTGTTCAGTGACATCGCACCGTTTTTGTTGTGGGCAGCAAGTGGATCTGCCTGGAACGGTGTTTTATCACGGTCTTTTAAGATCAGGCTTCCGCTAGTCCGCTTGATGTTGAGATGTTGAGACCAGAGCGTATCTTTCTCCCCAAAGGGAGCAGGGACGCCAAAGGTCTGAATTGTTTGAACCGGCTTGCGTGAGATCTGTGTCAGGAGACATCTCTGAAATCCAGGCATGTCAGGATCATTGATACATGACGCACAGTATGGACAACTCCACGTATATGTGGAGTGCAACCTGGCATAAGTTCCTTGCATCCGGTTTGATGCGTCCTTTGGGGCCTCATGCAAATGTGCGCGGGGTGCTCCAACTGGATGGTGGCGTTGAAAGGCAGAAGGTTGCTCGCGCAGCATGTTGTTACCCCATGTAATGTTTTCGACGTGGGTTTTCAATCGTCTGAACCCAGTGCTGCATGCAACAAGAGAAGTGTCAGATTCCAGATGTTTCGTCAGGTCGCTCGGATTGGTCAGAGCGTACTTGCATTGGTATCGGTCTGGGCCTGAGATGGTCCAGGCATGTTTGTCGCCCCTTTAACTTTCATCTGCAGATCCCACTTACAGTGCTTGTTAGGAAAGCTTTTTGGTTTGGCCTTGCGCAACATCCCAGACCCGCCGCCATTGGGCGATGCCGGCATGACCTATAGAGTTCTGTGCGTTTGGGCATCCTGGTGCCGTTGTTATCATGTGCCTACCTACACCATTTCATGCATGTTGTGGTTTTGCCAGACCAGCCGCCAATGGTTCTGGCTGGGGCATTGCCGAAGCCAACTTTCGGCCAACTGTCGCCGACCATGCCGCCTACGCAGGGAACTTGGATGATGTCAGCCGCAATCGGTCAGAGCCAAGCGCTGACCAGATTCCAGTCAATACTTGCTATTATGGGACGTTTGGCATCACTTAGGTACACCATGATGCCAACTATCCCTGACCCGCCCAAGTGGGGCGAGCCACCCACATCCGGGCCGGTTCCGCCTAAGATGTCAAAGGAACAGATGCAGAGGCCAGAGGGAGGAGAATCCTAAAGCTTTGTTGTGTATTGCCGCAAGACTGAGTTCGCATAGCCTGTGGCAGGCCACGGCATAGGTTGTCATAGGTTGTCTCTCTGAACTCTGAGGATGCTGGATCCTGCGCGGTTCCTTCTCCGCCCAGACCAGGCCACCAACGTGAATGGTGAATGATTTCTGGGTTCGGATTCAGGGATTCGTTCTGACAGGAGGTCATCTGCAATGAGCATGCGGCATGTCTCACACCATTGCTGGGGGCCCTTGTGCTTCAGCATAAGCCATGTTGCTGAACAAGGGTATCGGGACACAAACAGGAACTTGCCAAGCATGTTGTGGCTTAGACCTAGAACGCAAACTTTCCTGGTCCGTGGCGATGCTGGACCAGGGTTATGAGAACCTTCCCCAAAGTTGACCCTCCTGCGCAAGCAACTTGAGGATGAAGATTTGCAAAGATTACACGTTCGGTGAAAGCAGGTTTGTTTGTCATGAAGTGTTGATGCACTTCTAGGAGCATGAAACATAACAGGTTTGCCAACAGCTCTTCGTCGCCATTGGGGCAGCCACACGGACAGAAGGCAGTGCATGTAACCTTAATGTTAATGTGTGAAGACGTCTCGCCTGTCGCTGCTTCAGATTTTACGGCTACTGTGCAGAAGTTGCTTGCAGTCAGAAACGTTGACGGTGGCCGTTGCAAACCAGGGCAGACTTAAACAGCTGGCTGCAAGTAGACCACCCTACAGGTTTGCTTCGCAACTCCTTCAAGACGTCCTTCCGCGTCCCTAGCGCCGGCATGTCGCTGCCACCGAAGGACCTGCGACTATACACAACGCTCCATCGCTACATATCCCAATACAATTCCCGTATAATCCCTTCCCCCTAAGAATAAACGACGTCCCCCCCCTTATAATAAATAAGCCGGGTGCTCAAAAATTATTTATTATTAGGGGTGCATATTTATTGAAAGAATTTGGTAGGGCCGCCTTTCCTTATAAAATCAAATGAAATCGAATTAAGATCCCGTTAGAACCCATAGAAATTTAATTGAAATTCCTTTTAAAATCAAATGAAATCGAATTAAATTCCTTATAAAATCAATTGAAATCGAATTAACATCCCGTTAGAATCCATAGAAATTTAATTGAAATTCCTTTTAAAACCAAATGGAATCGAATTGAAATTAAAAACAATTGAAATCGGATTAAAATCTCGTTAGAATCCATAGAAATTTAATTGAAATTCCTTTTAACACCAAATGGAATCGAATTTATAGTCAAAAAATCAATTGAACTCGAGTTAAAATTCCTTTTTAAAATCAATTGAAATCGAATTAAAATCCCGTTTGAATCAATAGAATTTTATTCAAAGTTCTTTGTTAAATCAATTGAAATCGAATTAAAATCCGGTTAGAATCAATAGAATTTCATGAAAAGTCCTTTTTTACATCAATTGAAATCAAATTAAAATCCCGTTAGAATCCATAGAATTTTAACTAAAATTCCTTAAAATCAAATGAAATCGAATTCGAATCCCGTTAGAATCCATAGAACTTTAATTGAAATTCCTTCTAAAATCAAATGGAATCGAATTAAACTCCTTTCAAAATCAATTGAAATCGAATTAAAATCCCGTTAGAATCCATAGAAATTAATCGAAATCCCTTTTACAATCAATTGAAATCGAGTTAAAATTCGTTTTAAAATCAAATGAAATCGAATTAACATCCCGTTAG
>CAJNIZ010021224.1:88514-132549 GCA_905231905.1 Symbiodinium pilosum
AATCAACCAAAACTTAAGATGTCAAGGGGATCCCTAATTCCTTTGGATTTTCTATTATACCCCCTTAACGACTTCAAAGCCCCCCTAATTCATTATGGTCTGGCTCGTTTTAAAATTAGTACAGCCCCTTTTAAATGCTCATGAGGGATTTTTAGGGCCCTGGATTTATTATTTATTACTAGGGTGGGTTGTATTAAAGTATGGGGAAGGGATTAGTCCCTATTGTGAATGTCTCCCTGATGTCAGTGTAGGCAACCTCGATCAGTTTGTATAGTCCTGAACGCAGCGCCTTGAGTCAAGAAAAAAGTGCTTCGCAGTCATCCGTAGCTATCCCTAGTATTACCGATACTGGCAGCGGAGCAGGTGGTAGCACCTGTATCTAAGGTAGGTACTGTCTTGTCTTCAGGGGCGGGCGGGACCAATCGACCCGTCAATTCGACCCCCAGCTTACTTTAGACTACTCCGCTCCTTTAGAGCCATGAGTGTTGCTGGTCTGCGGTACCAACCCAAGACCGGGACCACTGGTACTCCTCTGGAGAGCAGGTCCGGGTCATACATCTGAAGTGATGACCCATCCTCATCCCACGACTGGGAATTCAGGACGCTTATGCGCCTGAAGTTGTATGAGGGCGCTATCCGCAGCAAGCGCAAAATCAAAGCGTCCGGGTCAGCAGCCGAAAACGCTGACGATGCTGAATCATAGGACCACCAGGCCGATGATGAACCTCATACTGAGCATCGGCGAAGCTCCTGATGATGAAAGCGGGAGTGCAGCAGAGAAGGCAAGCAGTTCCACCGGCAAGCGGAAAGGCTTAACCAAATCCAAGTTGAAGGGTCTCAAGGGACCCAAGAAACGCGATGTCTTATCCATGTCAGCCAAGAGCGGAGACATGGATGAAACTACGTCCTATGCGTGCAAGGCAAGGACGGAAGTGGTCCACCGTATCTTAGAAGGACATTGCGACCAAGCCTTCGAACTGGCACGGGACATCGGTGTCGAGTTCCTGACCGCGCCCGGAGAGCTTCGTTCCTTCGTGGAGAAAATGCGGGAGGTAGTTTTCCACGCGCGCTCTTCCGAGCCGGACAGAAGCAGGGAGTGCTCTCTAAGCAAGCCGGAGAGTCGATGCTGTAAGACGACGGCGTTGGTGGAAACTCCTTCGCACGCTTGACAAAACCATCGAGCTATCTGAGCCGATGCGTGTTGAACTATGGCTCGAGCAGTCAGGGCCTCTTTGTCAGGAAGCCATGGTTGTCAAGGCGTGTGCCGAAGATTCCAAAAACTTCGAGTCCATAGCCAAGACTCTTGTGGACCACTACTCCATGGCCCACGACTACCTCTATGTGGTCGCGGCCAGGGCCACCGCGCCGACAGCGTCCTTGTGCCACTTGTAGCGGTGATTTAGGGGGTGTAGGCATGGGTCAGGCTGCAAGAAGAAGGCTTCAGATAATCGTCCTTGCATTTATACTTTGCCCAGCAGAGGCACCTCGCACAGTGCCTACTGTCAATCACTCTGTTGCCGTGATACATGCTGTTAATGGTAGTGATTTGCTTGTGAATGGGACTCTTGTGTCAAGCGGCGATGCACAGTTCTCTTCTTTCGCAATGACAAGTATTATCATGAAGAGAGATGATTTTGACCCTACTTTATTGCATTCCATGGCCCTCCAATCGAAGCATTGGAGTTTCAAAGCTGCAGTGTTGCAATTGATTGCATGGCCTGCCAAGACAATGATTTTGGCATGGAACTCTTTGCGGAGTTTCTTCAGCACGAGTAATGTGAACAAGTGTAGGCAAAGTCCTGTCGTCCAGATCCGGGTTTTGGGTTTATGTGATGCTCCGCGCTGCGCGGAAACGTGTCAACATGTATGCGAGGCAGATGCATGAACAGTTCCCTGACTCTTCTGAATGCAAGCCGTACAAGAGTTTTGTTTATAGAGGAGGGGTTAAGGAGCCTTCCACTAGAAAACGAAAAGAGCAGATCATCTACGATGAACTGCTGCAAGCAGTGGAGGGGGAATCAGACAGTGAGTTTGAGGCTGTGCCTCTTGACCCTGGAGAACAGTTGTTAGCGTCAATCCAAAACATAGTCCGCCAACCGCAGGTTAATGCAACGAGTGGCCGAATCCAGAAGTTGAAAGCTCTTTTCATATGGTTTGAGCAGGAGCCGCGTGAAGACAGCAACAGTACCGGCAGCCTTGTAAAGTTTGCTGAGGGGGTGCAAGAGCCCAACAACAAGCACCCCGTTGCTGCACCTAGTAATGGGCTTAGAGTTTTGGTTGAGAGCCCTTCTCTGTCTGCGCCGCCTATTGCCCCTTTCAAGGTTGCTCCAAAGAACAAAGATGCCCCTAAGCATCCTGTGCCTGTGATTGCGGGCTAATTGTGCTCAAAATGGTGTGATAGCCAAGAGATCACGTTGAAAGGCTTCCAAACCTCAATCAATGAAGGTTTGGAGCCAAAAGCAAGGTTCTGCTCGGCCACTGCGTCTAAAGCAGCTGAGCTGGTCATGCTCAAAACACATAGCCTCACGGCTAAGTGCCCGTTAATCCTGCCTGCGCCCTTTAAAGAGGACCTTGATGACAGCTTGTCCGCCACTCACAAGTGCGTACAGGTTGTTGGCAAAGGTTGAACCAAGAGCGCCGTTATTCCGCTTACCTTCTAGCGGATTGCCTGCGTGGCCTTCGAATCCTGCGCAGGTTACAGTTGATGAAAGGGACATCGTGCTTGCCCCCGAGCAGCTAACAGTGCGCATCACAATCCCCAAGTGAATTGCTAATGCAGATGTCTGGCAACATATGCTACAGAAACCAAACAAAGTTTTGGCTGATTTCCTTTCTGTCGGGGCCTACGCCAGGTCCTACGCTTGCAAGGTCAAAGACGATAAGCATGACAGTCTTCTGGTCGGGTATCTCAAGATTCCCCAAGAACACGTCAAGTCTCTCCTTGAGGTAAGTGGCTCATGGGGATTTTTCATTTTTCTTTAATCAAATTTCTCCAGCACTGCAGAAAGAACCGCCTGTGTCGTGAATCAAACCTTCAAACAAGGATTTAGATCCAAGAGCCTACTGAAAGAAGCTCTTGGTAAGGCCGACGAAGCAAAAACCTGTCTCGCCTTCTGGATTGGAAGTGGCAGCAGCCTCGGCCCACGCGGTGTAGCCCCTAGCGGGGAAGGACCGCGGCGTTGGAGTATTCAGTCAGTGCCCAAGCACCGGGGTCCTGACACTGTTAAGCAGTTTCTTGAAAAACAGGGATGGAGCGACGTCGACCAGCTTCAATCCCCAAAGTACAAGTCAGGCAGGTGGTCTGTGCTTGCTCCCCCGCTGCAGCAGTACCGGTCACAGGACAAACTTATCTATACGGTAGGAACTGTATTTCCTTGTGGAAAAAGCCCCTAGGTCATTTCAGGAGGAGCGCTTGTCCTTTTCACAGCGCTGGTTGAAACCTGCTAGGATCAAAGTCTGGTGTGTACTAAATGAAGTATACCACGTGATCCGGAGGTGCTTAGAGCAGGGAAAGCCGCTCGGCGTAGTCCTCTTTTGCCTCGTCCAATAGGCACAGATCCGTTGGCGTGGGCGCAGCACTCCATGCGGCCTTCTGGCCAGCTCCGGTTCCAGCGGTGATGCTGGTGCACTTGGACGCTTTGCGCGAGGGCAATTGGAACGCTATGCGTGGCGGTGTAGAGAGTGTGGACCGACAGGCTACACCTCCGTGCAAGTGCTTCAGAATCAGGTGAAGCAGCGCTTGAGCGCAGAGGCTTAAGGCCACAAGACGCCTTCGTCACTCACGACCTACCGGCGTGGGGAACCCCATTTGGCCAAACCTGACTGGTTCTCGCCCACCGCGCAGGCATACCTCTCGAGGACCCCAGCCTACGCCTCACACCCCACCACTACAGCAACATCCGCATTCGATTACGCCACACAGTCAACGCCCGGCGGAACCTGCGGGTCCCCTTTAGCACATGTGTTGGGCCCGCGCGTCGAGCTCAGGCAGAGCGCGAAGGCCATGCAGCAACAGCCGCGTCCTGCGACTGGTGCCTCCAGTAGAGGTAGCGTCTGCAGATAGAGCTCAGTGCCTTAGAAGGCAAGCAATCTTCCCCGATGGCACGAGGACTGCAACTTACTACCCTGATGGGGGTGATCGCGTGGACTGGTGCGACACGGCTACTCAGGCCGCAGATGGCTTCACCAAGGTTATGAAGCCGGACTTCCTCTGGAAGATCCTCAGCTCGTGCTGCTATGAAATTAGTAGAGCCAAGCTGTAAGTAATCCGCGTGTATGACCAGAGGGCATACGTATGATCATGTATGGCATACAATGCAGCATGATTAGCGCACACTTGTATATAATGGGTTGGAATGGAATACCAGAGCCCACGATGCACTGGCCGGAGGTGCTTGAAGAAGATAGCTAAGTGCGTCTTCTATCACGTAGTTTTGTAGATCTGGTACACAAACTGACTAGAGAACAGGTTGAGAGTGAATGTCTCCCTGGTGTCAATGTCGGTAACGTAGATCAGTTTGTATAGTCCTGAGTACTGCAGGCGCCTTGAGTCAAGCCCAAGAGTGCTTCGCAGTGATTCTTAGCTATCCCTATTATTACCGATACCTACTCTTCACAGAGTCCCTATATAAGCCCACCATACACTCCATATATACAATTCGTAATAATCAATGACTCGTCTCTATATAACTCTAAACCCTATACCTTGTTATCCCTATACGTTCCATCGTTGTTGTCTGCCGACGTTGGCAGATGTCTGCCTTCAGGACGATTTCATGCTCCAGGCGATGCAGCAGGCCTGGGATCCAACCCTGCTTAGTCCTTATATGAATATAGTCTAAGACTCCTTAGAGGGGGGTTATATAGGGGATTGCACAGGGGAGATTTAAAAGGGGTTATGACGTGGGATACTACGAGTTAAGACTTTGCTCATAGGTCTACAGCCATGGGCCCCTAGTATGGGCATTTAATCCTGGGATCCTTCTTGCCTACTATATACCCTACAAGGCACATATTGGGGGCCCATACGTCTAACCTTAGAACATGAGTTAAACAGGGCTACATAAATTGTGTTATATTATATGGTCCCTATTAACCCTGTGTAGCTCCTGTTCTATGGCTTCTGTATCCCATATATGCAGCTGGCTTGTTGCACCCGGTCGACCTCAGGCCGCAGATTTCCGAAAAGCTGCCACCGAGCAGAAGGAGGCTTCACTGACAACTGACCATTTTCTGTCTTGTAAAGACTGTGGCCATGTTTACTGATGTTGCGGGGGCATGCGCCATCTCGTTGCCACCTTACTGCGGATGCTAGAGCCCAAAAATAACTTGTGGACACATAAAAATATCAATAGTCATATGAGTAATAATACTAAGTCTGTACTAATAATAGCAGTAACAATAATAATCGTAATAATAGTAAGGCATTACTAATAGTAGTAGTAACAATAATACTAGTAATAAAGCAATAGTAAGAGTAGTAAGACTCTACTTCTCATAGTAGTAATAAAAATAATGGTAACAGTAGTACTAATTGTGAGAGGGCATGTTTGAGACAGGCCGAAGTTGCCAAAGCCGAAGCTGGCCTCAAAGAAGCAGCGGCAGACTTGGCAAAGCCGGGCACTTGACATTGCCCCAGCATTCCTACTGGTGGTTAATAGGGAATATGGGAACATATCATAGGGTTTAGGGTTTAGGGTTATTAGGGAATAAGGGAATATTTTCCCTACGTAACGTATTCCCTCATTCGCTGCTAAGCCCCAGCAAGCATTTTGCCCTGTGCTGTAACTGGAGGCTCCCCCAAAAAAGGGGGACCCAAAATAGATCCCAATATATCATGAACTTTAGTATTGAGAACCCCCATATGGTGCCCATAAGAAACCTTCAACTCTCGACCTAGGCCTGCAACACAGACCCAGCCGGAGCCGCCCGCAGTAGGCCTGGGCTCTCTCCCGCACTCTTCCGACTACAACCCGAAGGCACGATGGCAGTCCTTAGAGACTATAGTCCCCCTTAAGTAGAAAGAATATTGGCTTTGGGTATTTATATCAAGATCCCCATAAACCCCATATTCTATCTACTGAAGGGGGACTATAATCTCTTCCCCCAATATTAAACACCCCCACGCCACCTAATATTAAATACTCCCAACATACCATACCATACGACAATGGGGAGTATTAAATATCAGGGGGAGTGGGGGGCTTAATATTAGGGGAAGAGGCTTGGAGTAACAGCGTGTAGCAACTTCAACTTTAGAGTTGAATGTAGGTTTCATCAGAGTAGGGACTGGGTTGCTGTTAAGGAATCTAAATCAAGTTACCTAATCGACATTCATAGTAATTACTATGGTTTCCCAGTATAGTAACTTAAAGTAAGTTCCTCAACAGCAATCAGGGGAACGTCCGCCAGGTCACCATTGGTGCGAGCTTTCTCCGTATGCATCGCTAGGCGAAGTGTCCTCGTATGCAGCCTCCAAGGCTTCTGTACAACCAGCAGCCGAAAAAATGCTCGCTGTGAGGTGTTTGGTCAGTGGACGCATTCCCTCTGGGTGTAATATAGGGGTTATATAGGGATAATTGAAAAGAACCTGGAAACCACTATAGTATATTGGGGTTCCATATGGGGTTATATATGTATCCTATTATGGTAGTTTCCATTTTCTTTTCCATTATCGGTATAGTATTATATTATGCCCTGCAGAGAAAAACAAGCTTGCACCTTCTGCTGCGGCGTGTCGTTGCGGGCTTGGCGCTGGGCATGAGTGTCTGCAATTATATGTGCTCTGTAGTACTTAGTGGCAGCACGGGACATGCTCTAAGAAGCGCCAATGTCGTCACAGTTCTAGTGTCCATCTCAAACCCCTTTACTATGACTTGAGCTTATATCGATGGTTCACCAGCCGCACCGAGACAGTGTTGCATTCTTTGTGTTCTGACTGGTTGCCTTCTAGGTCCAAGAAGTTTCATTTAGTTTCTTTCATGTGCTGGGGCTTCAGGCGCAGGCTGGCAGTAGCCGGAAGCCTTGAGAGCCTTGAGCGAGATAGCTTAAAACATAAGTTGTCTGGTGCAGGTGACCGCAATGCCGTCCCTGGCATCATGGATGCCGCTGCTGTTGGCTTTTCTGCAACATGTGGCGGCATGGAGCCTTTGCATGCAACGTGCCGTGCGGCGCTCTTTCATGCCTTTGCAATCCGCATTTCTGACCTCACTGGCACTGTGTTGACTTGGCATGGTCTCAGCTGCTCGACTCAGGAGCCAAGGGCACATGCTAGAAATCAACCCAGCTGATCTCAGTGCCATCGGCGAGCTCTACGTTCCTTTGGAACATGTTTGCGATGGATTCCAGGAGCAGTGGGACAACTGCCCAGGCTTGCATGCTTCATTTGCTAACACATCTTGGTCAGATGCTAGCACTTTAAGTTCCGCAGGGCGTGTGCTTTGGAGGTCTAGAGGCATGTGGTCCCTGCGAGCCTTCACCTCAGAAAGTAGAGCGTTGGCACCGGCTGCTGCACTGTTTGTTCATGCCAGAGAGGGAGGGTGCAGAGGATGTCTGAACTTGACTTTCTTCAGGCCGCGGGATTGTACCATGGGCGCCTGGACGCAGTGGCAGCTCCAAGGGGGCTGCACCGGGCTGCAGCTCCGGCATCGCGAAGTAGAGGTGCACGGTAAAGCTGCGGCTCAAGGCCAGGAGCAGTCTCTTGTACACTCCTGTTCAGGTGACAGCGAACCATTGTGGTAAGCCCTGCAATGAAGCACTGACGGAGACTTCTCCATACATCCTGGACCACTGCAGGCCAAAAGGTGCTGATTCTTTGCTGCCTTAGCTACCTGATGGCTCTAGCATTCCAGTTCGGTGTGAAGTGTTTACTGGCATTACTGAGGATTGCAAGTTCTCTCACTGGGGACAGTGGTCAGAATGCAGGAACAAAAAGGACCCGCGAAAACGCCAGTCGAACCAGTTTTCAGTTGCCATTGTTCGTGTTTTTTCTTCCAGGACCAGTCTATGCGGACCCGGACCATCGAGCAGCACCCGCAAGAAGGCGGCAAGAACTGCAGGGGAGCGCTCAAGGACATGCTCATTGCATCTCTGCAGTGGTCAAGACCTGTGCAAACGTTTGCTCTGCTGCCAGAGCTCATAGCATTTTCCAGCCTCTTAACTGGCTCCAGGAGACAAAGCCTTGTGGTGGGCCAAAGGACACAGACTGTCACGTTGGTGACTGGCATGAGTGGACCAGCTGCAGCGTTCATTGCGGCGTGGGCCGGCACACACGCATGAGATTCTTGCCTTTACTTCATGCTTGAGATGCAGAACCTGCTTTTGCCTGTGGGCATTTTGATCTGGATTTTGCTGTCCATGCCTAGGATATATCGACGTAGAGGCGCATCACGGCGGTGAGACCTGTGATCTTGACCTCCTAGAAACTGCGCCTTGCGATGCCGGACACTGCTCTGGCAGCGGCCCATCTGAAAGATTCTGAAAGTATCTGAAAGTGAGATCCTTCTGTGTGTGGTGTAGGTCACGAACTTTGCAGGCGTGTGGTAGTGGGCGCAAGGTTTTCTCTCTCCCGAACATGGCTTCCAGTAACATGTGGAAGGGCTTCATGAAGCCCCCGTCCCAGGTCGCGACTGTGCCGTCAGCTCGTGGACAGAGTGGAGTATGTGTGACGAGACCTACATCCAGAAGTATCGCCACCGGGAGGCTCCTTGACAAAAACGTTTTTTGAAGCCACCTGAAGATCATGTTCAGGATGCTGGCATAATCACTGCCCACGTAATGTAACCGAGTTAAACGAGAGCGCACGCCTCGTGGCACAGGTCACCGCGGAGCCTACTGGTACTGGCCTCTTATGCAACTACAGCAGCCCGGCAGCCGTCAGATTGGGTTGGCAGCAGTAAGTGGGAGCCCACCCTTTGAGAGTTTGGGGCCAGCTTTAGCATGTTTGCTTGACCCGGGTGTAAGTGAAGCTGCTTTGTCTTGCAGAAGCTCTTCACATCACTGGGTTTTGCAGAGTCGGGATGTCAAATGCTGCCTGCATCGCGGAGAGCTGGCCAGGCCTCAAGGAGACTCTGGGATGTGCTCCGCCAAAGAAGCAGGACTGCACCCTTGCAGAGTGGCGTCCCTGGAGCAGTTGTAACTGGGCGGCAGCGAAATTGCTCTGCAAACCTTAAGAGAGGTCTTGAGTCTTGAGGTTGATGCCTCTAAAGGCGACCTCGGGACCTTGATGTGGTGGTTTCCGTAGGAAGAATTTTCCATTTTGATGGAATATTTTTTGGATAGGTCCAGGGGGATTGCAGGATTTGACATGGTAGAGACTCTGCCTGGCTAAGGCACAGCTACATGCGATGGTGGTCAAAGATACCGAGATCGCAATGTCCTGAAGCCTCCAAGGATAGCTTTGCCAGGGCTGTTTTCAAAATCCTTTCTACAAGAACTGACCAATGATCTCCATGGACGCAATCAAATCGCTTTGTCCATGAGCCAGCCTGCAAGGAGGGGAGGCACATGCCCCACAGTTCAGCTGCGAGAGACTGCCTCCTGCGGCACCTTGCCACCTTTGGTAGTTGCTGTTAAGCGGCGCTTGCGGAAGGATTTTGTGGCAAGTCAGGCAATGGCTTGAAAAGAAAGTAACATGCAATTGCAAGTTTGGTGGCTGAGCGGAGCCCAGGTACGGTCTCCTGTTCTCCGCTTGGTCCACAGGATTGTGCACTGACGGAGTGGGCATCTTGGCTGCAGATTCTCGCGCAGCTTGACCCGACGTGGCGGAACCTGTGCTTCGGAGACGTCCCAAGACAAGCTGTTTGCAGGCCACGTGGTCCGTCTGCTCGGCCTCATGTGGTCATTCTCTCAGATCCGCGGTGTGGATTCCGTGTCCTCCATGGACTCTATAGACTTAGTTCTCCATAGAGCGTTCCCCCCTGCTTGAGGTAGCGGGTCGCGCACGCGGGTCAGGAAGGTGGACCGCTTCGCAACAAATGGAGCCAAGCCCTGTCCCTTGCCATAGTTCAGAGAGCATGCCTGTGCTTTGCTTGACAGATCACCAGTGGATTGCGCAGACAGTTCGGCCTAACCAAGCGAGAGTTGACGCTAGACTTGTTTGAGGCGAAGGCCCGCTTCAGGAAGTTGCCCAGTGCAAGACCGAGGAGTGCCAGGCTTTGGGGCTTTCTGCATTCAGAAATCAGCCTGGATTCTGCATGAGATGGGCCAATGTGTCAGGTGGTTGACTGCCGATGGAGTGACTGGGAGCAGTGGTCGACTTGCTCGGTCTCTTGTGACGGTGGCACAAAAACCAGGACCGTGCCGCGAAGAAAAGCTGGGTTCATGTGAGATCCCCTCTTTCTGACGTGACAGGAGTCGCAACATTGCTGTGTCTCCCAAGGGCGGGACTGCTTGCGAAGCAAGGGACAAGGTGGAGGTAGCCCCTTGTGGACTCTTGGCATCCTTCGTCTTTGAATGCTAGCGAGGGTCAGGGTTTCAGATCTCTCATACTAAGGAGCCCAACATTGCGGCGAAGGATGCCGAGATGGTGTATGGGGCGAGTGGAGGGAGTGGACTCCATGCAGCGGTAGCTGCAACGATGCCTACCGCATGCGAAGGAGGAAGCCGACTGCATAGAATCGTACCTATGACTATGTTGCTTCAAGCAAGTGTTTTCCGCCAGGAACATAGCCATTCACCCCAACTCCTGTGGAAATGCGACTGCCGGCAGCCCGGTGCCAGCACCCATCCAATGAAAGTTGTATCAGTCACTCTCTAGCTGACAGTCGCGGTTTTGGTCACTGGGCCAGGTCGGTCCTCGAGAGGAGTTTGAGAAGTGCGACCAGTTGCCACCCTGTGTAGCGGATGTCGACTGTCTGCTTTCCTCCTGGACACCTTGGACGAAGTGCAGTCTCCTTGCTTACAACTTTCTACCAGAACCTCTTTTCGGAACTGAAAGCTGGCCACCTGCATAAGAAATTGCATACCCTTTGATGAGTTGCTCAGAATGCAAGGCTGCCACTGCTTTGGGATGAAGTCGAGATCGCGCTACATCGAAAGATTCCCATCCGGAAATGGCCATTCGGTTGCAGGGATGCGTGGCAAGAGGCAAGAGAATCAGGAGGCATGATGCTCACTCCTGCAGCAGCCGGTTCCACGGTTCGTTTGCAAGTCCTGACTTTGAACTTGACCAAGGCGAAACTTGCTTCAACGAAAGTCTGAAAGAGATTGAGCCCTGCAATCCCGGACCAGATGAAGTGACGCCTGCAGATTGCAGCTTGCTTTAAATCGTTTCAGATCTCTTTCAAGCTGAAGGGCTGAGAATTGCAGCTGTGCGTGCCCAGCTTTGTTGCTGACCTGCGGCTGTTTTGCAGGCTCCAACGTGAAACAGGTGAACTGCGAGCTCTTCGAATGGCAGGACTACATAGCCAGAAGCAGCAGAGTCTAAGCGGCGGCAGACCCAAGCACGCGCCTCATTCCCTCAGCAGGAGTGGTCCCAGTGCTCAACCTCTTGTGGCGGTGGCCAGCGATCGCGAGTTCGAGAGGTGCCTTCTTTGCCATGCGAGTAGCGGGGCAACTGCCAGAACTATTCAGGTGAAGACGCCTGCAATGGGTGGTGGAAGGCCAATGAACACCCCTTGTAGATGTGAGTTCCAAGAGTATGCAAGAGTGTTCTTGGAGAAGCCCTGACAGGGCTTGCAACAACGCACTCTTGGAGACTGCCGGATGCAGCCTGGCTTCAAAAATTGTTGGGGCATGTAGGGGCGATAGGTGTCTGCCACGCGTGAAGCCACAGAAACTTGCAAATAGGGTATGCAGAATCAGTGACATGTATCTGCCCGGCATCGGTCGCTTACAGCATGGGAACCCCAGGCAACAAGCAGCGCTGCGCTGCACACAAGTGCCAGGACAAGCTTTGACAGCTGTTTACAGGTCCCCCAGAACAAAGCTTCGATGGTCAATGTAAGAAACGTTGTTGCTTAGACTAATAAGACCATCACGAGTTTCTGGGACCTTCGCAGGACTGCATTTGGGGCGAGTGGAGTTCTTGGGGGGACTGTCCCCCTTGTGGTGGCCAGCGCTATCGGCATCGAAACATTGACATCATGCCGACGCTGATCTGGATTAAAGGGCTTCACACAGTCGTGATTATTGGAAGTTCTTGCTGCAGACGACTGTGCCCATTTGCCGCACAGGAATCTTTGCGGTAGACGCTGCGACCTCCGCAGTGCCAAGGAGGCAGGGCAGGAACTCTGATGTACTTTGTCAAGGGCACCATGATGACACAAACGCAAAAAGAGGTTCAGAAGGTTTTGTTTTAACCGTTCCATCTTGTGTCCCTTGTGCCGAAGCAGGTGTCGGATTGCGTTCCCAGGCCAGAGTGCAAAAAGACGCCCGGGCCTCAGACCAACTTCAAGAAGATACAGCATGGTCTCCGTCGCTCCTTTTGCAATGCACGGTTTACAGCAAGTGCCAGCGTGATGGTCCTCACAGGCTCTATTGTGGCTGGAACGAATGGACTGAGCCGCAGTGTGAAAACACTTGTGGGACAGCGACAGCGATGGTCACTCGCAGCTTGGGTGAAGGCCTCAGGTCTCGAGCTGCTTATGTGACGGTTGGGTGTGCTTGGCTCTATGCAGACTTGCTTCGGAACTCTGACAAGCGGATTGGCGCTTGTCAGAATCCTCAGCTAGAGGATCAGTGACATGAAAAGTGACTGTAAGCTTTAGCCGTTAGTCTATGTAAGGTCTTCACCTCACGAAGCCGGCAGAAGAGAATCTCCTCTTCAAGGTCAACGGGACGGCCAACTGCTCCGGCACGCAGGTGAATCAGAGCCAGTGCCCGTTTGTACGGGATTGCGAGAGACTTGGCTGAAGACAAGCAGAAGAGCATGGAGCAGAGCTTGAAGAAACGGTGTGCCGGGCAGTGTAGAGGCAATGGTGTTGCATTCTTCACTCAAGCAGTTTGCGACTGCAGCAGCCGCCATTACTGCCACCCAAGGGACTGCATCCCGATCCCGTGCATCTTCAGCCCGTGGTCGGAGTGGCAAGAGCCCACCTGTGAAGGCCTCTGCAGCCGCAGCCGCATCGTGCAGGACTGCTGTCTTTGTTCGTCAATGCCGATTCCAGCGTAATGGTGTAAGAGTACTCCTAAGCCCTAAGAGTTTGTTTCAAGGTAATTAGGGCTGTGGACCTTCGACTGGAGCAGAACTTTAGCTACAGTAGGTTTAGGAAGCTCTGGATCAGCTGTCACAATCACCAGCAAGGGCCGAACGATCACTAGTTGTTCAAGGTTCTTTGTCAGGTTGGTGGTCTTTGTAAATGTGGGCTTCGTTTTCTGGGAGGTATGTAGGGCCTCTTGCGACCCTAAACCCTGAAGCAGAGATATGTAGAGGTATGTCGGTATATAGGTAATATACGAAGAGGCAACCGCTTGCACAATGTGGAAGTGCATCTCTTGGCGGTTTCGGGCTTAGGCAGCAGCTGAAAGTCTGTACGTGCCATATACGGCTGATGAAGGGGTAATATAGATTTATATGAGGCTTACATTCTGCATTATATAGGGTCATGTAAGATCCTATCTGTTTTTGTAGTGTGCACGCATGCACTTTCGACTCTGCCGTGTGAACAGGATGTGAACAACGAGTGTGGGCCGCCTTGCCTCGGAGCTCTCGAAACCACGAAGCGCTGCGCGGCAGACTGCCTGAGCCCTCGAGATTGCAAGGCAGGGGACGCTTGGAAGTGGCGCCAGCATCCCGTGCATGGAGCTCGTTGATTTATCTTCTGATTCCTAGTCCTACGCCAGCGTATGGTTAGGAGTTGCTGTGGCTAGTTGTTGCTCTAGAGACATGCCTTTCTTGACCTTCCTTGCCTGAGTCCCTTTCCCTTGCTAGAAGTCAGGTGACGCAGTGGAGCGCGTGGAGTGGATGCAGTGACCCTGGACAGGTGCGCTGCCGAACCCTCATGCTCTAGGACAATCTGACGACGGTACTCCTGCCCACCTGTAGCAAGTCTCAGTCACAACATCATCATAAATCCGTTTGTGCCTTCCTCTGCCTTGCGGATTCCATGTAAATGTGCTTCTCCTCCTGGCCTCCAGGCAGCCGGCCAGAGATATCGCAACCGTGAAATCGAGTTCACGCCGCGCAACGGTGGAAAGCCATGCAACTTGACCCGCAAGTGGAGCATGAGGAGATATAGGAGAGTGTTTCTGGTCTCGGTGGTGGTGGCAGCACCTGCTGTGCTGGTGGTGGTGGTGGGCTTGACTGTGGCGGCAGTAGCTGTCGCCTGGTGAGGGTGGCTTGCGACCACGTTTTGGTGTGGTGTTGACAATGCTCGATTCGAAAGCAGACTTTATCACCAGATGCGGTCAAGCAGTTTTCAATGCTCTCCAACATATTGAATCAGGAGCAAGAAAGCTCACAAAAAGCGGCAGCAACAACAGCAGCAACCGCCACAAAAACCACAACAACAGCAACAACAGCAACAACAACAACAACACCAGCGATTCCCAGAACCAAAGAGCTCTTTCTCTCAAATTCAAAGGACCTACAGCTACAGGGATGGAGTGGCGCATTATGGGTTTCCGATGATTGAGCTCTCCTTCTGCACAGTTGCAGAGGCAACAGCAGCTTTCACCAACTGCCTGCCAGGCCTTGGAGTACTGGAAGAGACTGTGGGCTGCCATCAGTCTCGTGGCCGTATCAACAGAATACTAACAGAATACGCTGAATTACTTAGCGGAAAAATCATCATCATCATCATAATTATCCCAATGCAAATTCTGCCATCACTGCGCAGTTCTGGGATTTCACCTGATAGCATCGAGCCGAAGTTGGCAGCATTGCAAGCTTGAACGGCGCAAGCCTGAGGGTTAGATTGTTGGGCTTGATTTTCTCAATGTTTGAGGGGGAGTTTGTTGGCATCATTGCGACACGTTGAAGGTGCTCAACCATTTGTGAGCTTTTGCACTGTCACAGGCATCCTGTTTTTCTTGGCCGTGTCCATGCGTTGTGTTTCGTTTTTGCATTTGCCTGGTATGGACTTGACTTTCCATGGCGAAGCCCAGCCTCTAACGCTACAGGCAGCCCTTCCAGACGAACCTACTGGTGGTTAGGGAAGAAGGGAATACATTATTTATACAATCACTATATACCGTATTTCCTTCTGCCCTACTACACTCCCCCAAGAATACCTTATTATAATGTAGTAGATGGCATTTCTTTTCCATTATCCCTATATGACCTCAATATATTCCCATTCCCCCTACTAACCCTAAACCCTAAACCCTATGATATCCGTCAGCGCCATGCAAGCGGCAAAAACCCTATCCCCTACTAGGAACCAGCAAGCTAAGGACAGTTCCTCAACCTTGCTTATTCAGCTCCTGGGAGGCCTGTTCTGCGTCTAGGAGTCCCCCTCAAGTAGATAGAATATGGGGTACATTTTATGGGGATCTTGTGATAATACTGGGCAATTCCATATTTTATTTACTTGAGGGGGCTTTAGGTCAGCTGTGCCTTGCCTTACTGGCATGCTTGGGGAGCAGGAATGGACGCCCTGCACGGCAACCTGCGGTGATGGTTGGCGTACGAGGAGGAGGCAGATAGAGGCTGGATAGTTTACAGAATCAGGGTTTAGGGTTTAGGGTTAGGGATTATATAGGGTCATCTAGGGATTATGGAAAATAGAATGGAAATTACTATTTAGGGCTTAAGGGTTTAGGGTTTAGGGCCCTAAACCTAAACCCTAACTGCGATCGATTGATTTATGGAAGCCTGGAAGCCTTAGCCTTTCTTTCTGGTGGCAAGGTGCATGCTCATCGCGGCGGCATGACCTGCGATGGCACCCTGAAAGAGATTGACAAGTGTGTCCAAGAAGGCAGATGTATCTTTTGGTGGGCAGATTTGACATGTCTGTTTTGTTTGCCAGAGTCCTTCTCACCACCAATCTATCTATGCTTCATGCCTTCTGGAATCTCCAGGCTATGATCTAAAAGTTTCCCCTGACGCCTTCGGCAAGATAAGGGCTACTTGTAAGAGTGGCTGCTGTTTCTCGAGGGTTGCCAGGCTACGTAACACAGTGACAAGTATGGTGACCAAGCCTTAGAATGCTGGAAGGTCCTGCGTGCGAAGCTGGGAGTGCAGTGGACTGCGTGCTTGGAGAGTGGGGCATATGGAGCACCTGCGACATGCACAACATGCGCTTCAGAGATAAGAGCCGCTTGGTTCGCAAAAGCTGAAACAGAAGAGTTCCTTCAAGTTGCCGTTCTGCACAGCGTCGACGTTTCTAGACAGTGAAGTTGAACGTCTTTTTTCGTATGGTTTGGCAAGTGCATGTGAGCCAGCGTGATGTTGCATCCAAGGCATTACCCAGCATGCTGCAAACGGCGGGCAAGCTTGCGTTGGTGAGATCACACAAGGACTGCAGTTGCATGTGCCCGCCTAGGAGCGGCCTAGACACGTGACTCTATGCACACTTGCCTGCAACATCCACTGCTGATGAGTGGTGCAAGTGCTGCTCCAAGATCTTGAGAGAATGTCAAGGAAAGAAGGTCAAAGGTTAGCATGCCCTGCCAAGCGAGCTTGTTCGGTTGCTGAAGGAGAATCATGCGGAATGACTCCTGTTAACTGCAAGATGTCCTCTTGGGCAGAGTGGGGCCCCTGTGATCGAACATGCGGACATGCGCAGACGAGGCCTGTGGCCTAATTTCCTGTAGAGCCGATGTTCGAAGTCTGCTAAAAGTTCATTGTCTGGATTCTGTCAGGCGCCAGCGCCAGATCGAGGTATTTGCACAAAATGGCGGTGTGGAAACTCAAATCAAAGTATTTGGAATGGCATTGCCCCTTTCACAGCGGGTAAAAATAGTTTTCAATGCCTGTACGCTCAGGATTGTCCTGGCAGCCTCATGGAAACCGAGGGTTGCTTCCTGGAGGAGTGTCCTATGTGGGATGCAGAGGCGCGGGGTTTGTCACAGTAACGTCTGCCATACTGCTGATGGCTTTGGCACAGGCTGAGTGAGTGAGAGCACATTTGATGGATCTTCCTGCTGAATGTTACTGGTATTTGTTTCAAGGTACACTTGGCTGCCGGTTGCTCGTCGCCTTGCAGACCAAGCAAGCAAGAATTGATGTCATGTATATACTGTCTACCCACTTATAGATGTTCAAGCCTCTGGGTAGGCCTTCTGCTGCCTCGCAAGAACCATAACTGCGACATACTTGACCTTTTGACGTGCTAGTGGCATGATCCCGACATTTGAAGCTGCATGTTGACCATGATCACCCTCTAACACAACTTGCATCAGGTGAGCGACTGGTCGGCTTGGACCGAGTGCACCTTGACGTGCGGGCCAGGCAAGGTTTCCGAAAGCCAGCTTGGCCAACTTGGGCACCAAAGTTGCTCCAAATGCTGAGCCGCCCGTTTGAAAAGCTCTTAGCGAGCCTGCCTTCCGTAAACCTTTGGTTCTGCACTTCTCTGACCAAACTGCACTGACCTCACACTCAATTGCACTCTGCCCGGTAGGCGAGCAAACACGCTCACGCAGCATCCTCAAGGACCCAGACTGGCTTTGGGCGGGGTGCGAGTTTGAAATCTGCTGGTGCTTGCAACGTAGAATTTGTACAGCTGATGCGTGATGCAAGCCATTCCTATCAGCCTGCTCTCAGTGTATCAGGTTCATGTGTACCAGGAATGATTTTATCAAGATTTGTAACATTGCTTCAAGAGGCGCTGCTGTTGAGATGCAAGCACTCTCTGATGCTTCTGAACAGTCGAGAACAGAACCCCTGCACCCAGCCCCCGTCCATGGAGCTGCCAGGAGCGAACTTTGGGGGGTCGTGGTTTCGAAGGCTTCCTGGGTGAGGCAAGACGCTGCCACACAGCAGCTGTGCTCACCTCAGGTTCTTGAGTTCACGTTGGTGAAGGGAAACAGGAGTTTACCTAATGATTCGAATTCTGGACCAAGGTCTGCCCAAGGGCTGACTGTGTGTGGGATGCCTGGGAAGAGTGGCGCCCCTGCAGCTGCTCCTGTGGCGGCGGAACTCAGGAGCGCAAGCGATTTGTGAAGACCATGCCTCACATGGGTGGCGAGCGCTCCTTGGACGATCCATTAATTCTTCGCACGACCGCCAGCTGCTTCTTATCATGGTCTCACATGATCTCACTGGCAAGGTTGTCCACCGAGTGACAAAGTGGAGCTCCGGCCATGCAACACGCACCGGTGCAACTTAGCTAACCCTTCACCCCTCATCATCTGCAGGCCTTGTGGGATTGGCCGTGCCCTGCCTGGGCTTGGGCTGGACCGAGGCGATGAGTCCTGCAAAGATGGCAAGTGGGGCGAGTGGAGCGCCTGGCCCGGCCCTGAATTCCTACAGTACTCGTAGCAAAAGCATTGCAGGACAGTTCTCAGCCTTCTTGCAACCCAGGGCGGAATGCTCAGCGACATGCGATGGTGGAACTACCTTCCGCATCCGCCACCTGACATGGAGAATTACCTGAGACTGTTTTACCATGACTTCCATCTGCGTTCCTTGCACCCCCTTCTACTCACGCTCCCAGGCAAGATGATCAGGGAAGCAGACGAGTGCGGTGCTCCGGCTGTAGGGAAGTCTCACGAGACCGGCTTCTGCAACATGGACAGGCTCGGGTGTTCTGTTGCCGAGAGCATGCTTCCGCGAGTCAAGTTGGCGCAAAGAACCTAGTGACTAATGCTTCCGTGGACACTACTTGGCCTCGCCAGATGAGAATGATGTTTCACTGTCCAGAGCTTACTGACTTGGCCAGGTCCTGCACGCCTTCTGTGAATTGCGAATTCACCCCATGGACTACATGGACCGGCTGTTCAGCAACCTGTAACTCACCTACCCGTATCAGAAGCACGTGGTGCGTTGTTTGGATCTACCTTTTGCACATCTCTTTAAACGACAGTGGTTCAGATGGATTTCGCTTGGCGGAGTGGAAGGATGCAATTTCGATTCCCTTACATGCTCTTGCAGCATCTAGTGCCAGATCACGTTGATCCATGGATCTCAGGTGATGGCATTCGTCGACGTGAGCGCAGTGTGGAAAGCTATGGGCAAGGTGAGATTTTAATTTCGGGGTGGTGCTTGTTGCTTACTCTAGCCAAACTGTTGCGAACTGGTTTCCAGATCCAGTGCGGCTGTGCACTTGCTTTTTTCTGCAGGTGCTGGGTTGTGGTGCATTGGGGGCCTGAAGGAGGTTGAGCCCTGCAACCCAGCTCCAGGCTCAAGCCTCAGACTCCCAATCATATGCGTAAACATCTCCTCATAACAGACCTGAAGCACTACCACATTGTCCAAAAGAGATCCGGGCTTTTGGATTTCGGCGTTAAGATTCAAAGAAAAAGCGGCAGCATTCCTCAGCCTCTCTCTCACCTTGAATCGATTCCTTGATCATCCAGTGCGTGCCCGATAAACATGCACAGATCGGACAGATGGCAAGGAAACGCATAGACACTCAGCAATTTTTGATGTCTTCATTTGCGACTTTCCATTAACTTCCTGCTCCGGGGAAAAGAATGAAGTAAGTCAAGTACAAGTACATCAAAGTTGTGTAATGACTGAGTAAATGTGACGGAAGGACCACGCCAAACCGAATGCTGCAACGACAATCCGAAGATTCAGACCCATCCGCCGGGCGGGCGCTTCATTTTGAGGATGTTTTCTTCAAGTTTCTACAAGTAGAAGCCCATGGCCATGTAGCTATTACTTGTAGGGCAGGTAGGGTGGGAAGATGGTAGCCTCTTCGAGAAGGACGGCTCCTGTGCACTTACATGTGCGCACGCGATCCTTGTTTGTTTTTGGGTTCCACGATTCCAAAGTCGTCGAAGGAAGGCAGGGCAGGGTGGGGATGGGCCGGGGTATGGCGGGAGTGGGGGACCAGCGCAATCTGTCATTTCAGTTGGAAGACCCTAGACTCACAAGATCCTGGACTCATCCTGCAAGGCAAAAGCCTTAGCGCCAAGAAATCCTCGCAATCCCAGTTCAGAGCAAAGGTGAAGAGGGCCCCGAGCAGTGCTTCGGCGGAGATCCAGCCCCTTGCATTGTATCGGGTAGGTTCCGCTGCTTTGGACGGGTTGAGCATATGATGATGACGGTTTGGCATCTTCTTGAGGGGCAGGAAATCTGGGCAGAACATCTCTTATGTTGCCTTAATTATGGGCCAAGTCGGCCAAGCCCGTTGCTTGCTCTGCAAGGTCGATTGCCAGCGCAGCGACTGGACAGGTTGGAGTATGTGTAGCAAGAGCTGCGGAGGCGGCGGAAGCTGCAAGTGTTAGACTATACACAGCCTCCACAGTTCCCAGCACTCACAGCCCTGTTACAGGCGGTGAAAGCCTGCGATCACGGGAGATTATGAAGCATCCCAAGTTTGGCGGCCGAACCTGTGATGGCCCGCTGGAGGAACTTAGGGAGTGCAGCCGCCACCCCTGCGGGATTGGTAGCCTCAAGCCAGTGGACTGCACCTTTGGATCCTGGGAAGAGTGGGGTCTTTGCGATAAATGCAACGGTCACTCGGCTTGACGTGTCGCCCAGTGGTTGGACACATCCCATGTAATTTGCCACTGCGTGGCGCCAGCCAAGGTGAGCGCACCAGGATAAGGCTCGGAGCTAAGCTCGGTGGTTGGCCGCAATGTGCAAAGTGCAAACTATGGGATGCGACAAACTTTGCAACTGCGCGTGATTCGCAGCGCGGAGCAATGCTTGCATGATGCAGGAAGATCATAGATTCGCCTCGCAATGGCCACTTGGCAAAGTCCACTTGTGTCTAGAGCAGAAGATGTGTCTGAAGAGAGTGTGCGGTCCTGGCGAAGGTGGCAAGGAGTGTGAGCCCAAAGAGCTTGTGGAGCTGGGGAAGTGCCCAAGACGGTGCAAAGGACAGAAGTTCTGTGAATGGCTGACCTGGGGCGAGCTACTTGGATGGAATTCTCAGGGAGAGGAAACCTACCTTCTCTGCTTGTAGAACGTTGGCTGGGATCCGTCCAGTTCCAGTGGACGGCCGCATCAAACTACCACTAAGCAACTTGTGGTTGCCGGCGTGCTTCGTCCCACAAGTCCAGGTGGAGCCAATGCACCGCTGAGTGTGGGAAGGGAGGCAAGCGGCGGCGACGCCGCGTCCTCGGAACAAGGTAACCAGATGTTGGCCCGAGTGCGCACGCTTTGTGCATGCTGCTGAACAGCTTGCCTAGGCCGCTACCTGTCACTCACCGAAGAGGCCAAGAGCGAGCTACCCTCCTATGTATCGCTGCTCGCCTGAATGTTGGAAGGGGGAGGCTTCCTGGATAGTCTGGCTACAAGCCGCTGACCATGAGCACGTGGTGTGTAATGCTGGAGCACCTCTCAGGAATGTCATGATGCACTACGAGAAGGTTAAGGTGCATGCGCAGGACCGTCAATCCATCTTGCCCGTTGTCAGATGAAGAAACCTGGGACCTTCAGTGCAAGGAGCTTGAATCCCGAGAGATTCTCGACGTGTTCGGTTCTTTTGCCGCTGGCTGCATCTCCTTGAGCATGGTGGTGCTCGGTGCCATTCTCAGTTGCGCTGGGCCTGCTGCTGGGCGCTCTGAGTTCTGTCAATGAAGCTTGTTCAGAACTGCCCTGCTGCAACCTGGTGATACCTGCTGTTGGCTTCTGAACTGAACAGCTCTGCGGCAAACTCCCGAATGGAGGTGTGCGCCTGCTTGGGCGCATACGGAGCCGCCGCGGCGCACAGGTAGGGTACACTCCCGTCGAGGCGCAATCGCCAAGGGTCATGGGTGCGATGAGTTAAAGCTAGGGGAGAATGGGAACAAGAAACAGACAGAGACAAGCTTAGTGCCAGAATTCCGCATCAGCTCTTGCAGGCGTGACCGCCGGAATCGAGAGCAACGAGCTCTCGTAGTCGTTGATGTCCGGCTTTTTCCGTACGGAAGGTCACGGCATTCAGATTCCTGGATCTACGTAGTGCATTTGGGTGTGCCTCCGTCGTCTGACATCCAATGTGGCAGGCCGAGTTGACTTCACCGCTCAGCGGCTCCCGTCGCCTAGAGGTCAGGATAATAGTTAGGGTAGGTTTGGTCTTCAGATGAAGAGATCCAGAAGCTGACTTCCTAACCCACATGTTTTGGGAAGCAAAGCTGGCATCCACGCCCATGCAAGCAACAAAGAGCATCGAAGCCCAGTGGGGAAGCAGCGCAGAGTATGTCTCACACATTTTTGGTGCCGGCTGCGTGCCTATGATCACATGCTGGAAAGAGCACTTCAACGGGCAATCGCAAGAGGACGAACTTATTGCCGCAGCTGGCCCCATGAAAATCCTGAAAGCCCAATCGTGGCCAAGGCAGAAGTTACTCGTTTTGTTCGCGTGACAGCCAAAGCATTGTCCGCTCAGCATGCTAATTTGTCATAGAGACATGTCTGGGCAATTGATGTCGTCCCCTTACCCGAATCCTAGTCAGGGAGTCTGAATGAAAGCTTCATTTGCCCTGGCAGTCCTTGCAGCACTCAGAGCAGGCTAGAACAAAGATATAGCAGCCTGAAGCTCCAAAAGCCGTCAACTGACGTCTCACGGTCGCTTAGCCCCGCGCACTCTAGCCTGGCCACTGCAAGTTTCATAGATCTGTTCTAATAGAATCGTTCGGAAGCGTGCTATTTCGAGACATGTGAGAGAACTTGAGGGCCAGGCTTGAGAAGCCAGCAGCAAGCATTGAAAGTCCCCTGGCTACCGCAGCATCCAAACAACTTCAGAGAACCGCGCAGTCAGCGATAAGCTGGCACGGTTGAAAGGTGCTTGCTCAAAGTAGTGCGTGACATTGGTGTAAATATCTCCTGGTATTCAGTCAGCGCAATCGCTGCTTCATCCCAGGTCCCCGCAGAGTAATCCGACAGCCGGAAAAGAGTCAAACTCTGCGTGGGAGCGTTGTGTCACGTCAGGCTACATGCGAAGGCATACGCTTCAGCTTCTGAATTTCACGCCCTCGCAGGTGCAATTGTTGGTGTGGCCCTTCTGCCAAGTTCCTCGGACTTCCAGGCTGCGACGTGCACTCTATTGCCCGTTTGAAGATGCGGCACAGTAAGCTTGTCCTGTTGCAGGGCACTTGAAGGTGAAATGAGGGCTGGAGATGTCAGCGACCAGCCCGCGCCGCTGTTGCATGCTGCTTACGTCGGATCATGCGGGAAAGCATGGGAAACTTGCAAGATGCCATTTAAAGCAAAAGCTTCATGACATCGGCAGCATTCCTATGTAGCCGGAGTCCTGCCAGCATGCTGTTTTCAGGAGGATTGCAGGCACGGTCTCACTGCGTGAGGTTGCGAAGCTCCCAGGTTGGTCAGAAGGATCTCCAGACTTGCCATTGATCCCAGTTATGTTCCTTTGAGTGGTCAGACACGCGGTTTTCACGCAACCCCACGACTTTCAAGTTGAGGCGCTAGGCCCAGCTAACATTCGGTTGCCCAGTCTGCGCCTCGCTAATGAAATTCTTTGCATGGTGGCCATTTTTTGTGCGAGTGGTCACCCTCATTGACGCTGCCCAAGGCAGACCCGTGTGCACAGCTTACCTGGTAGGAATGCTGTCTGGCCACACATGCGGCCTGACGGAAAATCACTCAAGAAAGGACTTGGTGGCAACGCTCAATGCTTCGTGAGCAGGGAAGAAACGTATTTGATAGTTGATACGCATTATTTCTTAGGCCACTAAGAGATAAGGTGCAAGAAGAAGCGCCACAGGTGCTCCTTCTGGTGGTTCAGTCATTTCTGGCTGCTGTTAGTCCATGCCCAGGGCCAAAGAGCGCAGCATTGCACAGAGGATGCGCGCCCGTCCAACAAAGTGACCATAGGGCTTGCGTAGGGATAATGGACAAGAAAATGCAAACTACTATAGCCTAGTATAGTAAGGTATATATAATACATATATATATATAGGGGTTATATAGGGGTGATACTATGTAAAGAATCTTCAGCCGGCAGCAGCCGTGCAAGGGAAGCCGCTGCAAGCTGCTGCCCTGAAGTGCCGCAGCCTGTGCCTGCAGGTAAATCTTCTGGATAGTCAATCTGCCAATACTGTACCTGCCATTTCCTTTCGTGGATTTGTAAGGGGTATGCACCCACCATCTTGTGGTATCTGGTAGTAGTAGCTAACAAAATTTGCCTAAATCGCCATGTCGCAACACGTCACGGTCTCGGAAATGTTCACGGAGCATGAAGCCGACTTCAATAGACTTTGCCAAGAGGCAGATGAGTTCCTGGAGCGTGCCAGGAGTGAATCTGCATCAAAGCATCTTGCTGATGCTGACCGCCGTATTTCCAAGGCTGAGCAGTCGGTGAAACAAATGGAGCTGGAAGCAAGAGCAATGCCACCAGAAGCTCGAGGGCCTGTACAGTCCAAGGTTCAGCAGTGCAGGCAAGCATTGACAGAACGCCGCAAAGCGTCTGAAGCGACCGCAAGGAGCGCACTGTTTGATGATGCCCTTGGGAAGCCAGCACATGAACACATAGATGACATGAATGCGTCAATGTTGGAGTCATCCCGGAAGCTGACGGAAGCCAAGCGCGCAGCTTTTGAATCAGAACAGATTGGCATCGATGTGATGAGTGACTTGCGCCAGCAGAGAGAAGTTCTTGAAAGAAGCCGCGATAACATGGGCAAGGTGGGACAGAACTACAGCTCGGCTGGCCGAACACTTGATAGCATGCTCCGGAGAGCGGACCAGAACAAACGCATGGTCTATATGATCGCGGGGCTGATGCTGGTGATGCTTGTTGTGGCCGTCTACTTCATGCTTCACAGCGGCTCCTGACAGAAAAACTGTTGCAGTGCCACCCCAGGGTCATGCAACATTCCTACGTATTGCCAGGGGGTCTCACTTGTAGGAAAATCAACCATTTCGACTTTGCGTGAGAGCTTTGCAGCGTTAGCGGCCCAAGTAGAGTGCAAATCTGAGACGCTGCTCACACGCCTTCACAGCAAGACAGGCTGAGGACCCACCAGCAGATCAGTAGTAGGCAACATCAGACAACTACCCCAACTCATCACAGCTCCATTTCTAGGTCCCAGGATTTGCAAAACATAATCCTAGTTTTCATTTCATTTTCCACTATCTTTTCCATTTCATTTTCCATGACCGGGGGTAACATTCCAAAACCCTAAACCCTAAGCCCTAAACCCTACACCCTAAATGAACACTTGCAGACCTAAAGCAGGACAGTACGAGCATAGGTTGGTGCATTGAGCCCGCCTTAACGGCAACATCATAGCCCACCTTACTGCCCCAGTTGGATCTAAGCAGAGCTAGCAATATAGTATTATATTAATAATAACAGTAATATAGCAATATAATCCTGCAGTAATATAGTACCCTAGTGATATCGTATTTGTAAAACTTGCTGTAGTTAGGCATTAAGGCTTCGTGCCTCGTGCACAGCCCCGGCCCCCTAAGTATGGCTTTCGCTGCTCTGACCTCAGACAGGACAGGAGCATTTGGATTTGGACGTTGTTCCTACTTGCATTGACAGTGTGGCATTGCAGAGCAAGCTCAGGCGCGTAACTCGATATACATCAGGAACCTGAGCTTGGACCCCAAGCTTTTTTTTCTTGTGCTTTCCGATGAGACAAATGCCGTTGATTGAGCTCATTCTCCCTGACGACCTAAAGATGGTCACTGCAATTCTTGAGTTGTTGTTTTTGTTGGAAAGGATGCGTGCCGTGAGTTTGAGGTCCTCAGGTCAGTGAGCAGGTTCTTCGCGAGACCTTTGGGCAGCACGGCCGCATTGAGATTGGATTGTAATGGCACTGTCTAATCTGACCGCTGGAGACGCATTGAGAGCACACGGCGCTGTAACCAGATTCGGAAACAGAGTCGTTTGATTCAGATACCTTGTGTGCACTTAGTTGCTGTCCAATGCAGACAGCTCTGCCAGCAATGGGCGAGAGGGGCGTATGCCATCCAGAGGGCCTGGGCTCATGCCAAGGCAATGCGATGCAATCGAGCGTGCCGAGCACCTACCGACTGTTTGAAATCGGCATAGTCGTGCTGCGCTGATAGCGCCTGCATACTGCATGCTATTTTTGGCCATATCCTGCCAGAAATAAACCTACCTTCCACAGCGTGCAAGCCCATCGTGCCGGGAGACTGCCGTGAGGTTCTCTTCCGGTCTTATCAGGGGAGGACAGCCTCAAACGGCTTGTCGAGCTTGGCTACGTGACTGAAAGATGCGCTGTGTTGTTGGTCAGGACAGCAGAGTTCTTCGCACAGGTCGACTTCGCCTCTTCCAAGGGCGTCCTGGAGGCCCTGGGCATTTGTACAAGAAGCGCTGGAGGTGTCAGCAATGCATTGAAGCCAGGCGCATCAGATGAGTGGCACCAAGGCGCCCATCCGGCAGCCTGGTTTTGTCGGGTCGGCCATCCAAAGTCATGCGCTCAGGTGATGGGGCAAGCTATTGAGGCTGCAGCGTTTGCTGATTTTTTAGGACTTTCGGGCACAAGGATCAGGAAAGCTGCGCCAGAGAACCTGTGTTCTGGCTCTTGCAGATTTCCGTCATGGACCCGGGCTCCAAAGACATGGCCCGGAAGGCAAGAAAGATTACCCCAGAAGTTGATGCTACTGAGTTAGCGTGAGGAAACAGATGCACATGTGGCCCAGCCTGCCAGATGTGGAATGTCCAGCGGCCCTGGGAGACCGTGCAGGGGTCTGAATTGACGGTCAACCACGATTTGCGAGTGTTGCCTGGCCATGTGCAGATTTGCTTTTTAGGCGCTGGGACAGCTAAGGCCCGAGGACCAGGAGGAAGAAGCCGCAAACACGACTGAGCCCCAAGGAGTGCAGGCAGAGTACTTCCGGCCAAGGCCTCAGGTTTTGTCCTATGCTGCAGGTATGCCTCAGGTGCATCTGCCTGTACAATGCTAGCCCAAGAGCTCACGTCTGCTCGGTGCAATTTATCCGCAGCATCCAGACTTGCCATCAAATCGTACCTGTGGAGCGTTAGCCATGACGCTGACCTATTGGGAGAAATGGAACATGGCCATTGAGCTGCACAAGTGTTTGTTGTCGAACATGCAAAGCTGCGCATGGCGAGATGGGTGAAGAGGTGTGGCTTGCAGCCAATTTTTACATCCATTTCGGCTGGGAGATCAGTGTCATGGCAGCAGTGGACCTCAAGGCTAAAGTTTATCATGGGTTCTGCTGGGATTCAGGTTTGCTGAACTTCTTCGACTACGCAGAGTGGAAGGGAGGGCCTTGACCTGAGTTGCTTGAAGGGCTTGTGGTGGAGCTTGCGGCTCAGCAGCAGATGAGGTTCAAGTCCTGGAACCCATTCTGCCAAGCTTTCTTCAGCTACGGGGACTACGACCGTCGCATCCAGCCTTCGTTGGAATAATAGTGGAACAGAACAGAAGCACATCCGGCAAGCTCAGGTTACAAGCTGAAGCCGCCGGCCGATTACCAAGGCACCAAGGCCAGCATTGACAAGGCCCTTGCGACTTCTCTGTGCTCTTGTTATCACTCGCCCACCTGGCATAGTTGCATTTCCCAACGCCAACTTTGAGAGCTTCAAAGTGTCAGGTAGTCTTGGCGGTGGAGGTGCCTGCGGGAATCATTGACGGTGCGCTGTGCTGCTTCTGGCTGAAGGCCAATAGATCTGAGTGCCCCGTTGTTGGCTAACCACCTGCAAGTGGCTGGCGCAGGGCATCCTGGAAAATGCGTGGTATAGACCCTCGGTCTGCAAGGCTTTCACCAAGAACAGCGCAGCCAACAGTTAGTTTTTGCTGCCAATTTCTGAGGATACCCAGTGCAGCTTGTCGTCAGCGCGCTCCACGCTTTCGGGACTGTTGTCTTCTGGTCTGATGAGCTGGTGCCTGGACCCTCGTCTGAGCTCTGGACGCGAGTCTTGCAGACATACAGGTTGCTTGAGATTCAAGATTCAAGCCGATCCAAATCTAAGGATGGATGAACTGGATGAGAGGCCAGACCACCAACACACAACTTTGGATTGTCCCGAGTTACTGCCAAGCCATCCAAACACTCTTTTGCTTCGATATTTAAAGCTTTTTTAAGTTGCCCCTTCTTAGGCAAAGGTTGGAAGTGGACCCACACGGATGGGCCTAAGTCTATCCACTGGTGGTGGGCATTCATCGGTGCCTCACTTAGAAAATTCGACAGTGTGGGACGACGTGTGGTCCTTTCGCTGGGCAAAGGCACAAATTTGGTTTGGGTGGTGGTCCCGATGATGTATGCCAAAAGCGCACCTTGACCAGGGTTTAAACATGGCTCCGCAGCTGCTGCGGCGAGCTTACCTGTCGGCAGCATCGAAACCCAGGCTATCGACGTCATCAAGCCTGCGATGCAAGCTGCGCTCAAGAATTGAGCCGAAGGACACGGTGGATCTGAAGATATTCAGGGTGAGCCGTCGTGCAAGCCACAGGCTGCAGAAGCACTCTTGAATGTGAAAGTGCGGAGGAGTTTGAACCACAAGTCCACCGCCGATGTCAGTGACAGCTTTCTTTTCAAAATGTTTCGTCGCGCAGAAGTAAGCGGGACCTACAGAGTGTTCAGGTACCACATCCAGTGGTCAAGGCTTCGAGGGGCTCCTTTACTCGTTTCGGCAACTTCTGTCAATGAACAATCATGCCTTCGGTCCAGCCTTTGACTGCTCCAAAGTTGTAATCGAGCCACATTTTACAGGGCATGGAGAAGACTCCGACTGCCTGGTCCTGGTGGCATTGTAGGCAAAACAGGAAGAAGTGATCCTGCGACAATGTCATAAAGGGCATCTGCAGCTTCTGTGCACCGAGAACATGTGCAGAATGTACAGCACAGGTTCAAAGGGCCCAAAACAAATAGCCCAAATGCAGGGTTGCTTCTAATAGAAGCGCCTGAGAAGCGCCAAGGAAGTTCAAGGAGGCCGAAGAAGACAAGCGGCTCCGGACGGCGCATGCCTCAGTTTCTAGCCTCGCGTGGCTAAGCACATCTGGATGGGTCTGGGTGACATGCAAGCTGCTGTCCTCAGAATTGTGGATCCTTCTTTGGGTTATTTTGGGGCATCCTTTAGATCACGGTCCTAGTAATTTGAGGCACGTCATGTGCGAGGCCGATCAATGTGCTAGACTCCCCGACTGAAATGTATGCTAGACTACTAGAGTCTAGCGTGGGCCCCAAACGCATCTGGGTCGTAGCTTCAAATCAAAGCCAACATGATTAGCTTTGAGCAGGCGTAAATTTGATCGAGAAGATCCAGGCCATGGTTACCTGGCCATCTCGAACAGGTGGATGGACAACAAATCGAAAGGATTTCGACCTGGACTGAAGGTTGTCATCCTGAAGCTTGGGATCTGAAGGCAAAATGTGCAAAGAAATTTTGAAACCTAACTAAATGCTAGCCTTCACGCCCATCACCCAAAATTGTTCTGGGCAACGTTCGCACAGATCAGCGACCGCCGTACTACGCCGGATTCAGCATTGAGCTTGTATGGTTGCCATATGGTAGTTTCCCAAAATAAGGGGACCCCAATATAGACCTTAAAATACTATAGTCCTTATTATGGGGACCCCCAAAAAGGGTACCCCTAATTGTGGGAATCCCCCATATATAGAATGCAAGGTCCATATCGCAGGCCTCGCTCCGGAGGCCCGTCATTCTCAGCGCTGATATGATTTACTTGGGTCGGACACGTGTCAAGCCGTGGCCGGCAAGGTGACAGAAGACGAAGTGAGGTCGCCTGTCAAGTTTGAAGCCCGATTTAGACCAGCACACACCGCTTGAGCATGACTGACTTCTGCCTGGCGTGCATTTGTCCCTTCCATGCCTCAATGGCTGTTTGTTTGGCTCAAAGCTGTCAGCGGCGGAGCCCCCCGGCCAGGCCCGGCCCCCAAAATTTGTGAATCATCCATCAGTTCAATAGCATGTGTCCAGGGTTGGCCTCGGCAGACTCGGGGAAGCCGTGGTTGCTAGCTGACTCTCGAAATTCTTGTCCATAGGAGGCTCATACACACTGGAATGTTCTAATCACTTCGGGCTCCTGCACTGCCGCTCTCTCTCTCTCTCTCTCTCTCTCTCTCTCTTTCGCTCGCTCTCGGGAAGTGGGCAAGGGCACCTCCATCAACAGAGCAGCGGAGTTGACTGATTCCTTGCTGGGCCATGTTTAGGCATCGGAGCTTCACCCCTGTTGCTCACATAGAGATACTAGAATTCAGTGATTCAATCGCAGTACTCGCACACTGGCACGCCTGCCACGAGCCAAGGTCCAGTGGGCTCCAAGGATGCCGTTCGTTCCCATCGCCAGCCGCAAGCCCCACACCTTGCTGCTGGACCATGAAAAGGCTGACCTTCATCGGAATGGGTTCCTGGTGCTTGTGTGAAGAAGCTGTGTTGAGGCACGCATGCGTGCAGAAATGCGCATCAAGGACCAGGTCGGCGTGAGAAGAAGCGGTTTCGCTTGTTTGTGCCTGACGCAGCTGAAGCTGAAGCAGCTGCTTTGCAGTGCCTTGCAGGCCGTTGTTGCCGAGCACTTTGGTTTAGCCCCCAGCAATGGGGGCTATCGGTTCGGAAACCATCCCTTGACCAGAGGTCCTGTGAGGCCAGGGACTTCTTTCCATCTCAGCTTGCTTCCGTAGCATATCGTTCAACTGTCAGTGCACTTCTATTTCTCAACATGTGATGCCTTGACAGGGGTCCGGATGTGCCTTTCAAGGCCGGGAACCTTTCGATGCGACGCAAATACCGAAAGCATGCTTCAAGTCAGTTCAATTCTTGGATCCGATCCAAATCTGCACCTTTTGATGTTGGAGCTACAACAGGGTGCGACAGCTCCGTGGAGGCCTTCGGACCAGGAACCTCAGGCGCAAAGTGCCAGTAGATTGATGGGCCGTGCTACGCAGATTTAGCTCTGCCAGGGCCCCATGGCACAGCTGGAATCCAAACAGGCAAAAGTCGGCGCCTACTGGGACCTCTGGCACAAATTTCTTGTGCAGTTCAGGTGAAATAGGCCACAGAGGAGGACTGTTGGCTGGATCAAAGCACGGGGGCTGCAGGATGGTGCGCACCAGAAGCTCGCCTCCATCCGAAAGGTGCACTCGACCCCAGCCCTGAGGCAGTCAGCCGCAGAGGTCATGCAGGCCTGGATGCAGCAGCATTGGGGGTTGTGGCATTCCGAGTGTAGCCTGCCTGGGCTTGGCTGTTGGGCTGCATCATACTTCGTCATACTTCCTACATCCAGAGCTGTCAGGCTTGCCATCCATTGACCACAGAGCTCAACCGATGGAAAAAGCTTGCGGAGGCCAGGCTCATACCTGATGGCATAGTGGCATAGAGGCCGTCCCTGTGTGAACCGTTGCTTTTTGATGTGCTCTTCTTGCAGGTCACGGAAAAAGGTGAGGTGAACAAGGCCCTGCGCTTAGCCTTGGGTCCTGTTCGAGACAGCAGTAGATTGGCCTAGATATGCCTAGATCTATCCCAACTGGCAAGGAAAACCTTGAGGGATTCCGCATAGTTCCTTTTCTATCCTTTTCTGCATGTCACGGGAGGAGCTCCAAGAGAGCTTGGCACAGACGCGGACGATGTGTCAAGCTGGCATCCGGCCTAAACCAGTTTGGCAGGGTGGATTGGCACAAGCCTCAGATATTATCGTTCTGCCATACTGGTGCCGGTGGACATTTCTATTTCTTCTAGTCTGAAATTATCAGTTACGCGATTTGAGAGCTCCTGCATAATGAGGTCAACTTCCCCAAGTACATGCTCATCAATAACTGCTCCTTGGCTTGAAGGAATCGCTTTGGCAAGAAATTGCGGGTGAGCCTTCATTCTGCACTGCCAGAGAAATGCTTGCTTCGTCAATCGCCAAGTTGCACGACGCTTTTAGGCTGGGTTGCAGCATTCCCATGCGTTCAGAAATGAGGCCACCTGAAGCAGATGGACTTGCAGCGCTTTGCAGACAAGCATGCTGCGGCCGAGGCTGTCAATTGAAGCGCCGACTTTCTTCACTAGGGAGGTTTCAGTCTGTGCAGTGCTAGTGTGGAAATCCGAACATGACGAAATCGGGGGCCTTGCAAAACCGTGAACGCAGAAAGACCCACCCTTGACGATGGAGTTCTGAACGATTGGCCACGGTCATGCCAAATTCAGGCAGATCTTGTGATGGCTTTTCTCCATACATATAAGTAACTCCACCACACTTCCAGGGCCCGCTTTAGCTCAGAACTCCAGCCCGAAACATTGCCGTCGGCAGGAAAGCGAAGATCGATCAAGCAATGAAGACATGGACACAAGCCCCTTGGGTGAGGGCAGCGTGAGGTGCCGGGGCTCAAGGGGCCTAGGAGTAGGCTCTGATTCTGAAAGAAACTCATTCGCTGCAGAGGTGTGAGAAACTGAGTGATGACACCGGAGACTTAGGTAGATGCCTCCATTGCAATCAGAATCCCAAACCCAAGATTTCTGAACGGCTGAAGCGGTCAGTACCCTGCCCTGCCTTGTGCTATGGTAGGGCTCCGAGCAATGGCAGGTTCCAAGAGCCATCCTGGGGCGCACCGCTGCTTGAAAACAAGGACTGAGCACAGACTTGCATGTCCGGTGCTGTTTAGTATCATTGCTTGCTGACCACTTCTCAGTGAGGGTTCCTCTTTCTTTGAGGACTCTGGTGTGCCCTTTGCAGGTATCTTGGATGCAGCTGTTACGAGCAAACTTCATGTGTATTGTCGGCTGCTACTCGAGAAGAATTGATGGGCTGCCTTGTGAGAACTTCATATTTCGAGAGAGCCTGGCTTGATTCCGACATGAATCAGGCAGCGCAATGCCATCTGGTCGAGCCTGTCGAACTTCCAATGCCCTGCGCATGGGGTGAGGCTGCTCTAAACTTCAGCTTGCAGATTCTTCCGCCAGAGCCGTCATTAGCTCAGAAAGCAAAAGCCTGGCAGTGCAAGTAGGATTAGGGGAAGCGTTGCGGGCAGAGACCAAAGGTCCTTGTTAGTTGCACCTGCAATGATAGACGTGTTTCTCTGTTTCTCCAACCTCTGTGGAGGGTTGGAGAGAGGTAGGCATTTTCCTGCATTGCCCTGTGCTCTGCAGCGAGCGCGGGCCCGCAAAGTGGGTGCACGCGTGAGCGGCTGGCGCAGCCATGTTGAGACAGTGCCGCGACCTGTTGTTAGTTGGATCAGTATACAGTGCCAGCTGGCTTGGAAGATCAGACTGATGGGCCTCTGGCAAGAACATGATCTCCTCCTGTAATTAGCACTAGGTACGTAGCAGTGCTTATGATGCGATCTGGCGCTGATGCAGTGTAAGCATTTCTAAAACCACAGAGACTTGCATAGCTGTGCGAGTCTCAGCAGAAAGGTTTCACCCAGCGAGGCCCGTGAATCCAGCAGATGCCTTCATGGAAATGTAGCAAGGGTGCTTCACCGCAGCAGCATGTAGGCAGTGGCAGAAGCGAGTGCGGGCTCGAGGTGCTTAAGGGAGCCCTGACATTCTTCTTGGAGAGCACTGCTTGGGGTACCAGAAGATTTGAAGTTACTAAGCTCGGACTGGAGGCCTACACCTTGAACTTGCTTGGCTTTTCAGCGCTCTCGTTCCTGAACCCCTGTGCCAGGCTGATATGTAAACAGTTCGGAGAGCTTGAGGCGCTTCGGCTGGACAAGGCGCTGACTGCTCCAGTCGAGCTATGCAACATTCAGATGTTCATGTCTAAACTCCTTAAACGGGGTTATATAGGGGATTATATAGGATTTATATTGGGGTTATATCGGGATAATGGAAAATAAAATGGAAACTACTATATGTGTATATATATATACATATATATTGGGGTTATATAGGGGATTATATGTTCATCGGCGATCTTTTTAGTGTTGGTCAGCTCACAGGACAGGGATGGTCAGCCGTTCGCCCTCGTCGAGTTCAAGGAAAGAGGCGGGGAGCTGTCAGAGCTTTTGCTTGCCTTGAAATCTGCACGCGTTCGTCATGCTCCAGTAGACCCTACCAGCTCTAGCATGTCTTTTCTGTGTTTCCCAGCCAATGTCCGGGGCTTTGAGGGGTAGCAATCAGCCACATATCTATAACAAGCACCATGCAAAATGGCAAGCGCTTCTCGCCTCATGGCCCTGCCTCGCTTGGCAAGCACTGCTGCATCTTTGCTTGTGGACCTGAGCTTGGTCAAAGTGCATCCAATTCTTAAGGCGGTGATAGATAGGGCCGCAGAGCAGGAGAAGGATGTTGTTCAAAAAAGCGCTGACGCCCAAGATGCAGCCGACCTTTTGGGCTTTTCTGCCACGAACTGTAGGGAGAATGGTTACCTCCAAGAATCTCAAGCCTTGAGACTAGCTGCAGCGGCCGCGCTGGAAGATCTTGTGGATCTGGGCTCCGAGTCACTGCAGCCACAGCAGGAAGCCGAAGCTGAGGCAGGAGCAAGAATAGCTCCTGAGACGCTCATAGAAGCCATGGATCAGCTCATCATCCGATCTTTGGAGCATCTGCCTGATCCTAGCCCAGCAAAGGCACTGCAAATTGCCCAGCGCGCTTTCGTGCTGGCTCGCCGCCATCACTTCCCCCATGCTGCAAGCCGATTTGCAGCTGCTGAGAGGCAAATCTTGTTGCAGTATCCAGATGCGCCGTGCTTGAAAAACGAGACTCTGTCCAAGAGAAGGCGAGTTCTGCGAGTGCGCGAGTTGTGCGACGGTACAGAGGCGCCGGCCGAGCCGACGCGTGATGCAGCCAAGGTCCGGCAAATCTTTGTAGAGGTGGCTCGAGTGCACTTCTTGTCCGATGATGCTTTCAACTACTACTCGAGCTTGCGGCAGCCGGTTGTTGCCAAATGCCCAGACGGCATGATTCCTGCCCTCGAGAAGCAGAAGCTAGTAGAGCTGTGCCAAGGCCGACAGCTACAGCTGATGGAGTATGACCCAGCCAGTGAGCTGTGGGCCAAGATGTCTTCGGTTGATGTGCAGGAACAGGAAGACCGGAGTTTGGGAAAGGTCCTGCAAGCCTGGGCGGGGGGCAGAAATCTAGTTCTTTTTGATCATCCGTTAGAAGCAGCATGTCCAGAGCTTGCGTCAAAGCTACGTTGGCCATCCTTCCTTCAGTCCGAGCTGATAGGGCAGTCTCCTTATGCAGGACAAGAGGGTCAAGACCCTTTCTGGGATCACCCAAGTTTGTTTGTCCAGCCTGCGGGGTCCCGGTGCGGTGTGCACGTGGACGGAGCAAACAGTCAGTTCATACAACTTGTGCTCGCGGGCCGCAAGCGTTGGTCTTTCTGGCCCTTGGGCGCCAGTGAGCAGTTCAAGTTCTTGAAGAGACTGGACAAGTTGCACCTGGAAGTTTGGCAAGGCTCAAGCGACTTAAGCTCGGAGTTCCGGCATCAAATTCGATATGATCAAATCTTCCCCGACTCGCTGCCAGAAGCCTCGCGTGTGGACATAGAGGTGGAGGCCGGTGAGATGATCGTTGTCCCAGGAGGTGTACCTCACATGGTTGCAAACCTACAGGACTGCATTGCGGTATCCAGGAACTTTGTGGACGCTTCCCACGCGCAGAGCTGTGCAGATGCTTTACGATGGCCTCTGCCGTACCACGACCTTGCAGACTTTCTTGAACAGCGGAGCTGTGCCGCGAGGACAAAAACAACTCGAAATCGCGATTTCAATATGGGCTTGAGTAGGAGAACCCTGATAATACATGATGGAGCAGGCTCTGCCCAGGTGGTCAAGAGGACGTGTGGCGCTGAGGGCAGATAGTAGTAAGAGCCCTAGCAGGGAACGTTTCGTGTACGAGCCACTGCCAAGGGAAAAGTTCCTCGTCGAGGAGCGCGTCCTCGCCTTCACAGAGGCTCTTTCGGAAGTTCGCGCAGACCAGCCTGACCGGCCATTCAGAGGGCTTCCCTGTGTCGTATGTAGACATGAGTGGAAATTGTTTTTTTGAAAAGAACACAGCAAAGCTGAAGTCTGAAAACTAAGAGGCTCGACAGCCCCGGGCACTCCGCAACCACCATGAGTGGAAATCATGGGCTTCTGCGACGAAGCACGCATGTGAAAGGTTTCCATGTGTACCTGAACGCAAGCATCAGAGATGACAGCCAGGCCAAAACCATGGTGGACACAACCTCTTTCGCAGAGCAGAGCCATGAGCCTGGTCTCTTTTGTGCTCGTAGTCACGGGCTCAGGCTGACAAAAAACGCCCTCCAAACATGTCGCTGCAGGCGTTCACTTCAACCAGCCTGCCTTTGACACCACAACCATGAAGGTCTGTGACCTGAAGTACTGAAGCCCACAGTGCCTGTCAGGCATGTTCATACATGTTCATGATTCATACCTCATATTATGAGCTTAACGCTGCAACGCCCGAGGTCGTGCTAGCATACCAGCTTGGGCCCCGGCTACCCAGTGGTTCTAATTTGGTTCTGTGCTTGGCACCCTGCTCGCTCTGCTGCAGTTGCTGTGCAGATGCACCGTATGGAGCTCCAGACGGGGCAGATGTCACAAAGCCCAAAAAACCTGTGCCGCTGCCCGCCGCTTCAAGCTGCCACAAGATAGCAGCCAGCGATGCCTACCCCGAAACAGCCCAAGAGCCCACTGGGCACAAGCGAGAGCCAGGCCAGCAAGCTACTGATCCTTTCAATGCCGTGTGCAAGAAGGTTTTGCCGAAGTGAAGCGGTGAAGGGAGGGCAGCAGACATGCGGCATCGTACACTTTAGTGATCTTTAAGGCCTAGGGACGACTCCCAGAGAGTTGTTTTCTTGCGCTGTTTTCCTGTCTCCTGTTTTGCGCCTTCTGGTCTTCAGGCCACAATTGTGCCTTTAGAGGATGATGGCAAGCTCGCAGATGAAAGGCTGCCTGGCTGCCATACTTCGCATGACAAGTCACAGCACAAACGCAAATTTCCAGGATCCTGCAAGGCGATGCAAGCCTGACATAACTCCCCAACATACAAAGCTCATATAACCCTATGCAACCCTATATGACCCTATATACGCCCATGTTATACCCAAAAAGGGCCCTAACTCTAAGCTACATAACCTTTTCTACCCCTCTGTAACCCTAGAGATGTAACCCTATAGGGGTAATCCACGTGCGCCATGTGGCACAAATCCCCATAGCGATTGTTCCAGGTCTCTGGGTCCCTGCGCGCCAGAGGTGGTGGCTGCTGGGCCAGCACTGGAGGCAGCGCTCTTGCCATCAGTTGGACGATTCCAAGATTCTTATTGCTTGTGTGCTCTCTGCATCATCCTGATGCAAACCAAGTTGCACGCCCCATCCTGATGTAACCCTCACTTGATCCTCAACCTGCAGGCGCTGATGCAGCTTTGCCATGAGGGCACTCCGCTGACAGCACTTCGAACAGTCAGCCGTAGCTTCTGCTCTGCCTCAGAGCGGTGACAGCCCCAGATCAGGGCAAAGCAAAAGCGCTCCAGAGTTTGTGTTGTTATGTCACTGTGCCTGGAGCTGAGGGTGGGACGCACTGGGAATCTGCCCAAGTGGCCCTTGGTCCTGATGATCACCACTGATGACTTTGTCAGCAAGCATCGATCAAGCCTCATCATTCTACTGCTTGCATCTGCTTGTCTGCTTCCAGCCTAGCTGAGCGCAAGCCGAGGACCTGTTGAACCGGAATTTGTCATCGACTTTGAACGTGGTGAAGCTGCTATCTGCAGCTACACAGTTTACAGGGACACGCAGGAAGAACCGTGCGAGGCCTCTTGCATCTGTGGCATCTATGCTGCCCCGGCTAGGAGCATCAAGAGCAGAAGGAGAAAGTTGAGGTGCCTTGTGCCTTAGCGGCCGTACCTTGGATGCAGCGATGCACATGCTGCCTTCAGGCTTGCAGTCAGGGTACCATAGTGTAGTAGATTCCAGTTCAACCAGCGTGCCAGTTATATTAGGATCCTTAACTCAGCATTTTTGCAGTTAGCAGACGGAATGCTCTTAACAACTTTGGCAGCCAAGGACTTTGTGCGCGGCCTGGCTTCCAAGATAGAACCTTTACGACAGCACAATTGAAAATTCACAAGGTGTGCCCCAAATTGCCGGGATACACACGAGCACGATCCTGCGAGTGCAAGTCAAGGCAAGTTGGGCCGGCTGCACCATGGCCATGGCGCGGAGAGCCAGCTCTGGGCCCTTCCGAAATTGCAGCGGAGAGCAACGCTCAACCTTAACATGACGCCGGAGGACAGGGACCTTCTGTGCCATGTAGATGATGGCTTCCGCCAGTGTCTGGGCCTTCTTCACCTCTTGCAGGAGTATGCTTGGAGCAGCATGCAGGCATTTTGTCACACAGCTTAAGATGTGCTCGCAATGCCGTCACGTCCGCTACTTGGTTGGGTCGGCCTTCCACCATTCAACCAAGCCTTACCCTGAAGGTCGCCATGCAATGCGATCCGCGAGCTTCAAAGCGGCTTGTCCTGCTGGATGCCAGAGAAAAGGCCTCGGACAGGGCAGAGTTTTGTTCCTTCGTGCCGAATGCCCACGCTGCACAGACTTTTGATGTTCTTTTTCATGTGGAGGTAATACTGAAACACACGTTCTTGGATCCTGCTGCTTGGGCGGCATTAGGTTGCTGAGTCTGGCACACGGTGATTCAATGGGTCAGAGCTTCAGTTTTTTTTCTTTTCTGCGCATGAGTTTTAAAAGGATTTTGTCCTGCCTCAGCCTGGTCGAGGACAGTTTTTTCTTCCTAGCTCAGATTCCACTGCCGCGACATGAGCTTCGGCATGACTTATGCAGGAGTCTTCCGAAAGGTTGACAAGAAAGGCATCCATTGTGATCGTGTGCACAGATGGTTGCTGCGCCAGCTTCGCGACCTATGTCTCCAGATGGCACGTAGACGAATCTGTTCGGACTTGCAAGAACTATCGTTATCTACATCCCCTGGTTGCTTATCAACATGACCGTCCTATAGGTGTTCCCCAATATGAGGAGATCCCCATCATGAGTGCTCCAATGTCCTCGACCGCCTCGCGTTTCAGGTGGGAATCCTAATGTCATCGTCGACAACTGCCGCTTCACCTTGCAGCCCTCCGTACCGATTGGGCTGCCCGTTGCCTGCGGTGGATTTGCGTCTTTGCCGGACATTTTTGTTGACTGAGGCAGGGGACGCTCTTGAGACACAGTTTTTGGTCAATTGGCACATATGTTCGGAATGAGTATCGCATCACATGTGTGGTTGTAATCATTTGGGCCTGACCAATCGCTTCTCACAGTGCCTCGCAACTCTGTCTTGCGGATGTTTGTTCTGGGTATAGGAGCCGCTGCCGATCCGAATAAGGGCTACGCTCATCTCAAATTCAGCTGTGTGCTGGAATTTGCAAGCGATCCGCGTCACGGCCCAGATTAGACCAATGAAGCGCCTAAAACGCCGTGACAAACCCCGACCCAAAGACGCCAGGGAGCGTTTGCCAAAGAGCAAATAGATCTAATTCGTTGCAGACCTAATGGTCTAGAGACCATCCAACAAGAGAAGAGGTGGACAGTGTCTGCCATTCATGCAAATTATGTTGAAGCAACAACGCCTAGAAGTCGCTGCGCCAAGCGAGCGGGGGAACACATGAGCCTTGTACATAGGGATTATATAGGGTTATTTTAGGGATTATAGGGTACATATTGGGGTTGTTTAGGGATAATGGAAGAGAACATGTGAACTACTATATAGTACATGACAACTGTGGGGTTGCCATGCTTGTGAGGCATGAGGAGTTTGAAGCAGGCTCATTTGACAGAAACCTCGTGGACCTCCTCTTAGTCTTCTGGGTTGCTGTTAAGGAACTTAATTTAAGTTACCATATTGGGGAAACCCTGTTATTTACTATATATACCCATTATGGTAACTGAATTTAAGTTCCTTAACAGGAACCCAGTCTTGCCTAGCTGCCGGAGTGCAGCGAGGCCAACAGGAGAGAGCTTGAGCTTGATCAGAAAAGAGGCCTTTTTTTCTTCCCAGTCTTCCAGGAAATTATGTAGGGATTGTGTAGGGTTTATATAGGGTTTTTAGAGGGGTCATATAGGGGTTATCTAGGGATAATGGAAAAGAAATGGAACCTATTATGTGGTATATTATCAGGCTGGGAAACCTCAGCTGATACCTCCTAAACCCTAAACCCTAAACCAAACCCCTAAACCCTTGTCGTAACCCTAAACCAAACCCCTAAACCCTAAACCCTACACCAAACCCCTAAACCCTAAAGCGCGTGAGGTGCCACTTGAACCCCAAGTTGGCCAAGGCAGCACCAGCCCGCAACTTACTGGTGCTTAATGGGGAGTGGGGGGCTGATTATTATAGGTACCACCATAGGGGTATTTTTGGGGATTATACAAGGATTCTTATAGGGATCCACTTCCCCACTCTCCCTTAAGCACCAGCCCGCAAAGTTTGTCAAGATTCAAGGTCGTGCGAGGACTTCTGCATGCGGTCGATGCATGAGCTACTGTCGACATGAATCCCTTGAATATTCCTGAACAAGGAACCCAAGACCAAAATTATTTGGGGAAATTTTGAGTCCTAGGATCCCCTCTCATCCCAGTCTCCATTTCATTTTCAATGATCTTTTCCATTGGACTTTCCATTATTCTACGACGTCCCTGTTTAACCCTATGCCTTAACCCCTAAACCCTCTCTTCCGTGAGCTTTCAAGCGCTGCCTTGGAACAGGCTAAGCTGGCCGCCGCCCAGATTGCTGGGGAGTGCGCCGTTCCCTTCTGCCAAAGGATATGGGGTTATATCATATAGGGATACTACTGTATACATAGGGTTCTAACAGGGTTATGTAGGGTTAGATAGGGCTAGTATACCCCAGTAATAGAGAATCAAAGGACATGGAACATGAAATGGAAACTGTTCGGAAACTATCAAGTTTTGCTATGGAGGTAGTCTTGCAACCATGCCTGAGCAGGGAGATTCCCCAAGAGCTCATTGATGCAGCCAATGAGAAGCCCAAGGAGGAGGAGCCCACTGCGACATACCTTCCCATTCCACATGTCATGGCAGATCTGTGTGTATCTCTACAACCGGCGTTAATTCTAGTTGTGCAATGCAGGGAGTGCCCATTATCAGCCGAGGGCGGGTGTGCTGGGAGGGGGGTGTATGTTTGTGGGTAGGCATTTCCTAAGGTCACCCCTCGCCTGTCCAATTCTACTTAACTTTTTACATGCAAATTGTGCGCGCCTAAAGTCAAGTAACATGGTACTGTATCTAAAAGGAAATGAGGGGATCCTGGGCCTTTCCGAGGAGGCGCCTATTGTGTGGGAAGGACGCGGCGAGCACCGGTCCCAGCTGTTTTGCATAGTAACGCGAATCATTCAGACTGTTACACTGCTGTTGATACTAGAAGTCCTGCATGACCTCCTTGTTTTGTAGTCGCACAATTCCCAAATTATTAGGTAATGCAGGAATTACAGTATCCACCTTATCTTTGCCGGTGTGAGGCTTTTGGCTTAGGGCACGCTGCATCTTGTATTGTTGGTTAGTACAGTATGGTAAAGTGTTGTTCTTTAGGCTGCTGACAGTATTGTCATTTCTACTCTTGTAGCTGTGATGTTTGTTGGGCGGTTTTGCTCAAGACCGCTTTTCTCATCGAGTCTACTGATTAGATTAGATGGCGCTAATTGATTGCAGCTACTGCTCTGGCGGGGTGACATGTCCTCAATGCACCGTTCCAAGCGGGTTCTTGCACGAGGCGATCCTGTCCACTGGCTTTGGCAGAGGCTCCAAAGGTGACCCCACAGTCATCCATAGTACATAGAAAACGGGAGAGAGTTTGGATGGAGACGGGGCGGTCTGCACAGGTTTAGCATCATTTTTGTGCATGTTCATCCAATCACTTGCTTGTGCTTGTTTGCTGGGGGGCTTGGAGGAACCAGAGAAGCGCCCTCGCGAGCAGGACCGAGGCACCTCTCCGGCCTGATTCGTTTTAGCTTAGCTCCTTGACTTCTGGTTTGGCCGTTTCGGGATTTACATGTCTGGACTGATATGACCCTCACTGCAGCTAGTCTCATGAAGTATTTTGCTCTGCAGTCTTGCTTGTTCGCTGCTACTACGGATCTGCGCGACTTTTGATCTTGTAGGTCCCGCACGTTTTGTTGCAGGCGATGCTGCGCACCGCCGTCGCCGACGCTCCAGATGGGATAATGATAGCCGTGAGTACGGGCCTCAGTCTTGCCGTGGTGTTGGAAAATGGGATGACCTTTCTTAAGTTCTCGACGCTCCAGGAGGCCCGGCCGTGGATCTCGCAGCCGCTCTCGCAGGTGTGACCTCATGGGATCGAAGGTCTAAGCATATTTACTTTTTTTAATATGATTATTACTCTACTATGATTACGATTACCATTATTGCTGTTATTATTTTTGTTATTATTACTCATTATTTTTTTTATTTTTATTATTACTACATACTGGTAAGCTGAGCCCGAGCTGAGGCCGAGGCATCGTAGAAGAAAGCCTGACCCCGACAAGGTGCAGCCAGGGGTCTTCTAGGGGTTATATAAAGGTTATATTAGGGATGATGTTGGGATCATATAAGGATCATACAGGGTTATATAGGAATTATATAGGGATGAAGTAGGGATTTTATAGGGGTTATATAGGGATAATGGAAAAGACAATGGACACTATACTATATTCTAATCGGGAGAAGGTGCAGCCGGTTAATCAGTGAATTCTGGTTTCAGGAGCGATTTGGCCTGAAAAAACTGGGTTGCTGTTAAGGAACTTAATTTGAATTACTATACTGGGGAAACCCCATTATTTAGTATATATGCACATTATTGTAACATACTAAGTTCCCAGAAAAAAGAGAGGCTGACCTGCTAAGAAATTGCGAAGCTGCAAACAGAAATGGGTTGCAACCCGCGACAGGGCAAGGCCGAGAAGGGCAAGGCTGAGAAGCCAGCGAAGCCTGCAAAGCCAGACAGCCGACAGCTGGCAGCCCAGAAGGCAAAGTTTTCGGTTGCCTCTTGTGGCTGCCAGGTCTCTGCAGTTCTCGCAAGAAACTAGTGTGGAGCAGTAGGTGCATGGTCAGGCGCTTGAAGCAATGCAGGAGGAGATGGCACCAAAGAAGGCCACAGAGGAGGAGGAGGCCAGAAGTTAGTTGGCGAAGAGAGTCCGTGAAGCTCTTGCTTTGTGATGTGTTTTTTTGATGTCACTGCGATCCTCACTACCCTCACCCAGACTCAAATGCATCAGTCGCATCAGTCGTCCACAGGAGGTGGAGGCCGTGCCCAACACGGAGCTGTTTGTGTTGGGATCTTCGGAGTCAGGAGCCAAGTCTGCTGCCAAGTCTTTTCGCCTTGCAGCCCGCTTACTTGGCACGCGAGGTCTTACTCTTACGAGGAAGATGAGGAAGTAGACAAGGAGAAGAGGGAGAAGGTGACGCTCTCTTCCCAATGTATGCCGTGCATTGCTATACCTTGGGCAAGTTTGTCGAAACGAGGCAAAGGCAGAGGAAGCGGCCAAGGCTGCTCAAGCTGCAGCTCAGGCTGCAGAAGAGGCGCGGGGGATGCTTGTAAGCTCTTGTCTGTGCATCAGGATTTATGTGCCGGTGCTGTCTTCCACCTAATCGGATGCTCGCATACCACCTTATCCCCAATTTCTCGTGAGGAGGCCAGACTAAAAGCTGAAGCCGCGAGGAAAGCGGAGGACTGCTTCATGCTGAAGCTGTGTCTGCTATGAAACTTGCGGGCGGTATGATTTACAACACAAACCTACTATTGACAATCAGACCAGAACGTACAATTTTCAACCGGTGCTTTTTCCAGAGCTCTCAATTTACAACCAGACGATGATGTTGCTTCTTGTTTTCCATGAGACCTACTATATAATTTGCAGAATCTAAATGGAAGACTCTAGGACACACAATGTTCAGAGAAGTATGTTGGCTGCAAAATGTACAATTTTGTTCGCAAACAACGAAAGGAAAACAGGGGTCCTTGGGGGATACTATGCATGAATGATATCATTGAAGAAGGTAATAATGGAAAAGGGGCCCTTGAAAAGACCATACAACAAATATCAGAGAAGAGGGCCATGGAAAAGGGGGCCGTCCGGTGATACTAAGCCAAAATAATATCATAGAAGAGGGCTACGGAAAAAAAAAAAAAAAAAA